>JAFEMH010007095.1:0-10000 GCA_022495995.1 Adenophora triphylla var. japonica
AGTTAGTGCGTACAATTATAGTATGTGTTTCCTAAAAATAGTGCCTTAATTTAATAGAAGCAGTTATCAAAGCTAAAATTAACTTCTGTAAATGAGGAATACCTGGTCTCTGCATCTAAAAGTGTCTTACTTATATAGTAGATGGGTTGCTTTGACTGACCATCTCGATTACTGCCACCAAGACTAGCTACTTAACAAGCGCTTTCTGATGACGGCTAGGTAAATGTAAAAGATGTTCGCTCCTCCTGAGTAGCTTGGCCAATAATGGAGGTGTCGACAGGTAAGTTTTGAGCTCCTGAAAGGGTTTCTTCATGTTGGTTCTCCCACTTTTGGAACTTCTTTTTCTTCCTTAGGATATCATAGAAAGGTTTGCATCCAGATCCGAGAGATTTTGAAATGAACCTGGTGAGTGCAAGCACCTTTTCCTTATCAACTCTTTGGACAGATCCTTGGACAGATGTGAGGTGACCCGACACAGAGTTAATAATGAGCACGTATCTGTTCTGGGGCAGTTTCTCAATGCCTCTTTTAGTAACCATGTAACCCAAAAACTTCCCTGCCTTCATTTCTAAAGTTGCATTTAGCCGGATTAAGTTTCATATTGAAACAATCCAAAATGTCAAAGGCTTCTGGAGATAAGTTGCTTATGTGATCTTCGGATTTCTTGGATTTTACTACCATGTCGTTCAATATATACTTCCATTGTGTCCCCAATCTGGATCTTTTTGGAACATTTTGCACATTGGACGAGCCTTCTGATATGTATTGCACCTGCATTTTTTTAGTCCAAAAGGCATAGTAATATAACAATAAAATACCTGTTGGCGTTATGAGAAGGCGGTGTCTTCCTCCTGGTCGAGATGGTCTCCATCTGGATTTTGCTTTGGAGATCTCTCCGAAGATGCATCCATGAAGGTGAGGAGCTCATGTTCGGATGTGGCATCAACTAACGAATCTATGTGTGAGTGCAAAGGGAAAGGATCTTTTGGACAGGCTTTATTTAAGTCGGTGATGAGTCAACATCCACAGACATACGCCATTTCCCATTCTTCTTCTCAACTACAATCACGTTTGCTAACCATCTTGGATAATCTACCTCTCGGATCATGTTGGCTTTTTAGTAAGCGCTCTACCTCTTTCCTTGATGATCTGGTTTCTTGTTTCCACTGCAAATTTTCTTCGTTTCTCGGTGCAACTGGTTTAAAAACTAGGATCGATGTTAAGTTTGTGAGTGATGACATCTTTGCGTCGATGCCGGTCATGGCATCATGTTCTCCAAAAAGCAAAAACTCTTTACTCTTACTCTCTTCTTTTAATAAGTCCACAAGCTTCTCTTTCTATATTCTGATGGGATATCACTTTCGCCAATAAGTACACTTGATGTCCGGGTTGGAAGGGTCTAGCTTAACACTTCCTTCACATCGTTCTCCACTAGCTTCCAGTGACTTCACGTACTTTCTACTCCGTAATTGCTATTGTCTTGTTTTGGAGATGTCGACGCATTCATGGTGAAGTTTCTTTATAACATTCCTTGGCCACCATGCTGATCAAGCCGTATATTTGTGGCGACACCCCAAGGTAGGTTGGGAACTTCACACACCGATGGTAAGTGGAGGGGACATCAGCTTCATCCCATGTAATCCATGGTCTTCCAAGAATGACGTTGTAGGATGTTGCACAATCAATTACACGTTAGAACTCGCTTCCATGGTAAGTTGAGGCCTTTTGAGTATATTGGAAGCTTTATTTCCCCCACCGTTTCTTTGACTTTCACCACACTTTGAAGCCTACCAATACCGAGGATTTCTTGATGATATCGATTCTGGGATGTTCATTTCCTTGAGGGTGCTCAACATAATGAGGATTGACGAGGAAGCTACCCCATCAACTGCGAGATACGGCCGGATTGTACACCATTGGCGATCCGCCAAGGGAGATAACTACGCCGTCATGTGATGGGGGGTTCCAAGCAAGTTATCTTTCGATCACTCTCTCATCAAAGGTGATTGGATCGCCCATGGGCAGGTGTCGAGCATTCTTGGTTGTCTCTTTTCTCGCCTCTCCTCTTTTGACTCCTTAGCATGTCGTGCTTTGCGGCGTAATAGGATGTGCCACATATTTACGAGCCTCCACTAATGAAATTGATCACTTTTATTGATGCCGGGGAGAAAGGCGCCGGTCTCTACGACTTCATGAGGAGCTTCCGCACTTTCAGCCTTCTTCTTCTTCCTCGGGATCCCAGCAACTCTAACTTAAGATGTCCCTTCGAGAGCAAGTAACTCGATCTCCTTTCTTGAGTGCGATGCAATCTTTCGGCAACATGCCCAAAGTCTTCATGGTAAGCGCACTCATTTTGATTTGTCACGCAATCTCGTAGGCTTATCCGTCTTCTTTGGCCATCTCGGCTTTGTCCCCTAAGGGTTGCCCGGTATTGCACAGAGTACACCCAAATGTCAATCAGAAAACAATAATCGAAATGTTAGGCACATTATCACTATCTTCATCCTCACCGTCTATTGAATTAATTTTGCTAGTATCGTAATTCTTGGGTAAGTGATTGGAACGGTTGTTCCTACGATGGGATGGGATTCAGCTTTCCCGTCGGTGGTGGTCATATGTCGACAACTTGGACGAGGACTTTGATCTTCGCAGCTCATCTTTCCTCCAATCTTATGAATCTCAATGCCCTCGCTTCCGACTTCTTCCAACCGCTTACAAGGAGTCATCACCAAATCTTGATAATACCGTGAATCTTTCTTCGGTCCCATTTTGAATGCTTTCTGCCGTGGCTGCTTGACATGTCAAGATTGGGAATTTCCAGACTTCCTTATTGAACCGGTGAACATAATCTTTTTAGAGTTTCCGTAAAGTTAGGCCGTTGGGTCACATTGTAGAGGAGTCACTTGTCACGCCTTCTCAAATTGTCGAGACTACAAAGAGGGGAATTAGGTTATAGAACATAAGTTGATAAGCAACGGGCGTATGAACCAATTAGAGCCTAGGGGCCTGCCCTAATCAGCCATTTGAGGAAAGCTGGTCCAACCAAGGTCGATCCAAATCCTCTCGCATAAGCCGTAAGCAAGCTCTCCCGGGAATTGAAGCGGAATATGGAGTTATGTCCATCTTCTCCCGATAGTGAGCAACATGCTCTCCTTCTCGGGTCTCGTGGTGCCGTCATACAACTTCCCTGGCATAGATGGGACGTTGAAACGCTTCGGGATGTCGACGACTATTTGCAAATTGCCGGGACAAACCGTAGATTGATTGTAGCAGCTTTTTGGAGTCACCGGTCGGATTGGAGGAAGTTATGCCGGGCACGGTTCATTATCGCCTCCCCGAAGGATCTTGTATCTGTTTGGCTAGTGGGTTTCCTCGCAAAAAAGCGGGTCACCATAGGAATACCATTGAAATTATTATTATTTAAAAGATTATTCAGCAAACCAGAGTTATCACGTGGTAGTTGTGACAAGTGGTGTTGTCAATGGAATGGAATGAACTGGTGAACTCCCGCCGAAGGTGGCGTCATTAGGGTGTCCCCTAGGAGTAAGGATGTCAGCCGAGGAGTTTGAGGTGGACTATTCATTTTGGGAGATAAATTCAGTTCAGGTGCGTAGATCCTTTCGGGTGTTGTCGAAGTTTCGAGGGTTCCTTGCACGCAATGGTGAGATCGTTTTCAAGCCGCGAAGCGATGAGTACTGTCCGAGATCCCTCTACGCATCTTGACTGGGCATGGAATTGGCCAACACCCTTGGAATTGCTATCTTTTGATCCAACCTCTGCTGGATTCAACTTGGTTAGATAGTCCGGATGTCAAGCATTCACATTGGAAGAAGCTCGCTTCCTTTTTGTGGAGTCTTTTAGGCCGAGTTTTGCCTTCTGAGCACTGAAAACCGGTCCGAGACACAGAGGTGGCGGCAACAAAGCCGGTTCTACCTCCCTTCGATGTTGGAGTGACGGCGGTACCCTTGTCCGCTCTAGCGGCGCACACATTGGGAGGTGCGGACATGAGGAGATTCGCTCGTGAAATGGATCCAAGAATAACCGATAAACCACGAGGCCCCTCGGTGGGCGCCAAATAAATGTTTTGGTAGAAAAACAATATAGTGTTGAATCTTAACTTCTTGACAAGTGTGTGGGATTAAACAACAAGGAGGGGACCGTGCGTAAGGATTAAAAATAAATGGAACAAAAACATGAAAAGAAAGAATGACACCACGATTTGTTAACGAGGAAAACCTTAGAGGTGATAAACCTCTTTGGAAAAAACCCCGGGAGTTAGGTCTCCTAACCTTAAAAGTTTCACTATAGTAATTGAGTTACAACCGTGGAAGATGATGGGAGAGGATTACAAGAGAAGATGTGCGTAGAGTGTGTGAGCATGAGAGCGCGCAGGTATTTTTCCGTCTCAGCATATCCCCTTAAATAAAAAGAAAGTATGAGCCCACTGGGTCAAAGTTGTTCCTACAATCTCAGGAGAATAATCTTATCCTCTTCAGCGTCGAGTGAGACCAAGTCATCCCTTATCGTTGAAGATGTGTTGAAAGATGCTAGAAAAATATCCCGTATTTTTCTCTCTTATTCTTTGGAAAATAATAATAAAGATATTAGGAAAAATCAAATAAGTTAAATATTAAAAGCGATACTTACATGGAGTAACATCTTGACATGCGAGAGCAACTTCGAAGATGTCACGCATCTTGAAAAATACCCACAACAGAATGAAATGATTGAAAATGATAACGAAGTTTATGGGATTTTGATGAAAATATAGGCGTTGACACGTGAGGTGCGATGAGAATTGATTTTTCTCCCTTTTCTATATATATATATATATATATATATATATATATATATATATATATATATATATATATATATATATATATATATATATATATATATATATATATATATATATATATTTGTGTGTGTGTGTGTGTACACCTTATCATTTTATTATTTTCTTTTTCAAATTTTATTTCCAACTATATTTTTTTTTTTTTTTATTATTATTATTATTATTATTATTATTATTACTATTATTATTATTATTATTATTATTATTATTATTATTATTATTATTATTATTATTATTATTATTATTTATAGGGAGGGAATATGCTACATGGAAAACCCCCGAAAAATAGAGACTTAAAATTAGAGACGGACGGAATCGCCCAGCTAATTTTGGAGACGAATTAAGAAAACCGATAGACAAAAATTAGAGACGGATTCAGAATCCGTCTCTAGTTTAGAAGCTGTCTCTAAATTAGAGATGAATTTTGTATCTGTCTCTAATTTAGAGACGGACACAAAATCTGTCTCTAAACTTTGGAGACAGACTTTGAATCGCTCTCTAAATCGTAGATGTAGATTTTAATCCGCCTCTCTACAAATTAGAGACATATTTAACATCCGCCTCCAAAGTTTAGAAGGCGTATTTTATGCTAACCGTCTTCTAAATTAGAAAGACATATACAAAGTCGTCTCTAATTTTGAGGCACGGCTTCAAAATCCGCTCTCTAATTTAGGGACAAATTACGAATGTTGTCTCTAAACTTTTGGAGACGCATGTTGAATACGTCTCTCAAATCGAAGACAAATTTTAATCCGTCTCTAATTTAGAGACACATTTTTAATCCGATCTCTAATTTAGTGACGGATACAAAATTCTGTCTTCTAAAATTTAGAGACAGATTTAGTATTTGTCTCTAAATTAGAGACGTATGTTAAAATATGTCTCTAATTTAGAGAGCAGAGACCCTTTATTTATCTTTTATAAATTTTTTATTGAATAGGAAAATAATATTTTAGATTTTTGTGTACTATATACATTTTTTACAAAAATGTATAGAAAAGAAAAACTAAACAAACGAAGTATATAAAATAGAAAAGAGGGACGGCACTATCCTTTATTTATTTTTAATTTCTTTATAAATTTTTTTATTTAATAGGAAATAATATTTTAGACTTTTTTACTACATACATTTTTTTCAAAAATGTATAGAAAAAAAGATAGAAAAAAACTAAACAAATGAAATTATATATAAAAGAAAAGAGGACGGACGGACGATCCTTTATTTATTTTTATTTTTAGGGATAAGATATATGATAAATGATATAGCAGGTATAATATATATGTATATGATTTAGGGTATAAGGGTATAAGGTTTAGAGTATAGGGTTTAGGATATAAGGGAAAAGGTATAGGTATTATAACTTAGGGTTTAGGAGTATAGAATTATAAGGCATAAGGTTTAGGGTATCGGGTTTAGGATACAAGGTATAATGTATAGGCATATGATTTAGGATTTAGTGTATAGAGTATAAGGTATAAGGTTTAGGGTTTAGGTAAAAGGGATAAGGTATAGGTATATGACTTATAGCTTAGGGTATAGAGTATAAGTTATAGGTATAGGACTATAGGGTTTAGGATTAGGGTATATGGTATAAGGTATAAATGTATAGGTATATATGTTTTTAGGGAGTATAAGGCTTTAGGGTATAAGAGATAAGGTATATGACTTAGGAAGTGCCGGGGGTATATGGTATAGGTATAATACTTAGGATTTAGGAGTATAGAGTATAAGGTATAGATGATACGACTTGTGACTTGTAGGGTATAGTGGTATATGGTATAAGGTATAAGTGGTTATGGTATAAAGGTGTAGGGTATAATGTAGTAATGTATAGGTATATGATTTAGGGTATAAGGTTTAGGGTTTAGGGTATAAGGGATAAGGTATATGTATATGACATAGGGTTTAGGATAAATGGTATATGTTATAGGTATTAATTTCGATCATTAGGGTTTATGGTAGTAGAGTATAAGGTATAGATATTACCGACTTTAGGTTTAGAATATAGGATATACAGGTGGTATAAAGCAGTATAAGGATTAGGCATTAGGTTTAGGATATAAGGTATAATATATAGGTATATGATTTAGGGTATAAGGTTTAGGGTTTAGGGTATAAGTGATAAGGTATACGTACGTATATGACTTAGTGGTCTGTATAGGCAGGCAGTATAGAGTATAGAGTACTATAGTATAGATATATGACTTATGGTATAGATATCGGGGTATTGGGTATGCTAAGGTATAAGGGTAGGGTATAGGGTTTAGGGTACAAGGTATAAGGTATAATGTATAGGTATATGATTTAGGGTATAGGGTTTAGGTATACGACTTTCATTTGTTTGGTTTTTTTATATCTTTTTTTATATACCTATTGTTAAAAAATATCACTAATTAAAAAAGTCTAAAATATTATTTTATATTCAATAAAAAAATTAAAAAAATAAAAAATAAATATAGGTAAATGTCCCTCCTCTTTTGACTTTTTCTTCTATATATATACTTTCATTTGTTTGGTTTTTTTCAATATTTTTTATATATTTTTTTTGTAAAAAATCACTAATTAACAAATTCTAAAATATTATTTCCTATTCCATAAAAAATTTAAAAAAAATAAAAAATAAATATAGGGTAGGGTCATCGTCTCTCTCTTTGACTTTTCTTCCTATATACTTTCATTTATTTAGTTTTTTATCTATCTTTTTTATATAACATTTTTTTAAAAAATCACTAATTAACAAAGTCTAAAATATTATTTCTTCCTAGTCAATAAAAAATTTTAAAAAATAAAAAATAAATATAGGGTAGTCCGAGTCTTCTTTTGACTCTTCCCTTCTATATACTATCATTTATTTAATTGTTTTCTATCTTATTTTATATAATTTTTTCTAAAAAAAATCACTGATTAAAAAAGTCTAAAATATTATTTTTTAGTCAATAAAAAATAAAAGAAAATAAAAAATAAATATATCTCACTCTAAACCTCTAAACCTCACTCTAAACCCTAAATCCTAAACTCCTAAAACCCATATCATATACCTCATACCCTATCTTGTTTTATATAACTTTTTCTAAAAAAAAATCACTAATTAGCGAAGTCTTAGATATTGTTTTCTTAACTTTTTTTATGATTATGATATAATATTATTTTATATTTTAAATTATTATTATTATAAACAATTTTTAATAATTATTATAATATAGAAATGAGGGTTTAGGGGTAGAATATTATGATTTAAGGAAAGATGAAAATTGCCAATTATTACTTATTATCAAGAATCATATTTTTAGGGTGGTTAGGAGTATAGGGTATATTATATAGATTTAGAGTTTCAGTATAAGTATATGAGGATTCGCTGTTGTAGTAATAAGCACATTATTACTTTTTCCTTTAAAGATTAAATTATTATTATTTTTAATAAGTATTTTTTTTAATAATTTATTACTATTAATTATTACTTAGGTATATTAATATTTCAGAAGTTTAAATTATTAAATTATAATTAATAAAATTAAAATGATTAAATTAATGAGTATTATTATTAATTATATAATAATAATTATTAATATATTCAATTATTTAATTGAATAATTAACTATACCATCATTATTAGTAGTATTATTAAGTATTATTACTAATAATTTTTAAAGAAATAAAAGTATATAATATAAAAACAAATTCTTTGATTATGTTTTATTACTAGTTATTATTAATATTATTATTAAATATTATTATTAATTATATAATAATTATTAATATATTCAGTTATTTAATTGAATAACAATAGCATCATTATTAGTATTATTATTAAGTATTATTACTAATAATTTTTAAAGAAATAAAAGTATATAATATAAAAATATTTACTTTTTTGATATTATGTATTATTACTAGTTATTATTAATATTATTATTAAGTATTATTATTATTAATTATATAATAATAATTATTAATATATTCAATTATTTAATTGAATAATTAACAATAGCATCATTATTAGTATTATTATTAAGTATTATTACTAATAATTTTTAAAGAAATAAAAGTATATAATATAAAAACATTTACTTTTTTGATATTATGTATTATTACTAGTTATTATTAATATTATTATTAAGTATTATTATTAATTATATAATAATAATTATTAATAACTATTCAATTAGAGAAAATGGTTTGTTAGGTGAATTATGAACCATTGAATTAAATTTTATGTTTTGTGTTTAATGTTCAAGATGATGTTTGGCTTATGATCCATGTGGTTATTTGAGACCCAATAAAACAATGTCATGTCATTGTTTTATTGGGTCTCAAAGAATCACGCGGATCATGAGCTAAACCAAATCCAACCATTCACACATTCAATCCAACGGTCCACAATTCTTCTAAACAATACCAATAATTTCTCTCTATTTCTCTCTCTTTATTTTCGCTTTTCAAATAAAACAAGCTTTCTCTCTCTCATTTCCAACCATTACCCCTCTGGCCACCTTAGCCACATCACCTTTACACTCTCTCTCTCTTTCTCCATTTTCTTCGCCTCCCATTCCACCTCTACGCCTCCCTCACCATCAATGGCGTCTTACCCGCCGCCTCTCACCCTCCACCTCGCAGCCCGCCCCAAACTACTCCGCCTCACTCCACCTCTAGATCCGAAACATATTCCATGAATTCCGGCGAGGCTCAACCTTCTAGATCTACATTGTGGCTTGATTTGGATATATTACTTGGGTTTCATTTCGATTTGTTCCCCATTTTGTGTTTCATTTTGATTTGTACAAACTTTTGTTTGTTTTAGCCAAAGTTGGTTTATTGAAGATGAAATTAGATTTAATTTTGAAGAAGTTCAAAATATTTAACTCGTGTTAATATATATATATATATATATATATATATATATATATATATATATATATATATATATATATGTATATATATGTATATATATACATACATATATATACATATATATATACATATATATAATATATATATATATTATACATATGTATATATATATAACATATATATATATATATATATGTATATGTATATGTATATGTATATATATATGTATATGTATATGTATATATATATATATATATATATATATGTATATATATATATATATATATGTATAT
>JAFEMH010007095.1:15000-101734 GCA_022495995.1 Adenophora triphylla var. japonica
AAGATGGAAAGTTTTGAGGTGCTTATGTGTGAAGATTTAAACCTAAGGTTGTTAGTTTTGGTAAATAGGTGTTGGAGGAGCTTAGGTGATAATTTGATAATATTTATCCCTCATTTTATCCATGGAAAATCATTTCTATTAAAAATCTCATCTTCTTCCTCTCTTAGAAGCAAGAAAGGACCAAACCCTAACTCCCTCTTCCAAAAATTATATCAAGCTCAATTCCTTTTCGTTTTTAAATTCGATCGCAAATTATTGTTCGTAGCGCCGAGGGGAGCGCATTGATGGAGGAAAACTCCTCTAGTAATAAAAACCGAGCAAGTGTACTCACTACCGGTGTAGCAGTATGCACAAGCAGGGGTCGAACCACAGAGACTTGTTGGTAAACAAATGCAGTAGAAGTAATGAATATAGTAACCACAGATTTTTGATTTGAGAATAATAATCTAATCCTAAAACAGAAATAACAGCTTAAAACTAAAGAACGCGATTTAAACAGAACGAATTAACTCAGATAAACACGGAGATTCACGGATTGGATTCACAATTACTTTCACCCTATGCTATCTTTATTGCTAAAAACATTAATCTCAAACTAGGATTCATTCACAAAAGTAAGGATTGGGACGGTGTGGTGCCCGGATTGCAACCCTTTTAATTATTATCAAGCTGCGTTTTCTGTTACGGCCACACAACAATCAAATAATTAATCAACACAATAGAATGTTAACTCTAAACCCTTTTGATTTCTATTATGGCCTCAATTAGGTTTAATCTTCAAAACAGTGTTCAATTGTATCAATCCCCAAATTAATGGCAGAATCAATACCCAAATAATGAAAAGATTAATGTTTCTAAGAACTAGAAAGAGATCAATTGGGAAGAATTAAATCAATAGCATAAAGATCTAGTAATCGCTACAACCAATCCGCAAATCTAAAGAACTTAGCTACGCAAAGACATAACGAAAACAATACTGATCATAAAATAAAATAACATCAAAACCTGAGAGATCCGGAATTGATGAGCAATAATTGTCTACGAAAACTCAAAACCTAGAACAATAATAATATCCAAGAATGTTTTTAAAAAACTGCTGTTGAAGTATAAATATTCTAGGGCAAAATACAAGGGAAAAATGTGCGAAAAGTCGAGACTGCCCATCATAAGTTGTCGAAATCTGGTACTGAAAACGGGACAAGCGCGGCCGCTCTGTGTTGAGCGCGCCCGCGCACTCTGGCGATAACCACCGGCCTTCAAAACGGACGTCACTTGAGCGCGGCCGCTGCGGGTTGAGCGCGCCCGCGCTTGTTGGTCGAGTGCACTTCAAAATCTTCAATGAGCGCGGCCGCTGGGTTGGCGCGGCCGCTCTGGTGCACGGAACGCATCTCGAATTATTTTCCAATTTCCTTGCTCTGCTCCGCTCCAACTTGGTTTCCTTGCCATTTTATTGACCAAAATCAACACTTAATCATCCTTTTCCCCTGTACTCATAAACACTCAACAACAATATTAAAACAACATAAAACCCGGAATTTTGAGCCTAGAATAGGTTCGTAAACATGTAAAATGGGTGTGTAAAAACACATCCATCAAACACCCACAAACTATCCTTTGCTCGTCCCGAGTAAAACAGAACAAAACTAAGCTATCGAACAACCATAAAACTACACTACGAAAACGAAACACAATATTTTTGGGATGTTCTCTTCAAAACGGGAATCATGTCGGCCGATGCCTCGAATCCTTACACAATATAATCACAAACATGCTATCATGAATTATCAACTAACATTACATTAAAGCAAAAACCCACAATTTTCCACCGCGGCATGAATAATGGAGTGAAGTCTGGTAGATCATTGTCACACTCTAAGATTATTTATGGATTCACTAAATGATGCTCTAACATAATATGTATCAAATACAATCACAAAGGGACACTCATATGCATGTTTACACAATTGTCAACCCGGCTATTTGATAACGAAATGAAGATATGACTCTAAGCGTTATGGTGCGAAGGATCGCATGGCTCGGTTCACGGTTACAAATGAAGGCAAGGACATACAAATCGGGAAGCGAAACTAAGAAGTCTTCTTTTTATGTATACATCCTCACTATGATAATTCACTCCGCTCACCCTTTTTCTTCCCAATGTGCCAACCCACAAACTAAAGCTTTTGCATACATACACCACATCGGGTTGAGCACATTCCCTTATTTCGGGGCTTTTTCTAATTTTCAACTTTTGACACAATGGAGGGGCAAGAATTTTTCATTTTTTTTTTTTTTTTTTTTTTTTTTTTTTTTTTATTTGAAAGAACCTATATACAAACACATACTCTTTCTTTTTCTTCCTTTTTTTTTTTTTTTTTTTTTCTATGCCCCTCTTCATTGTATTTCACACCCCATTTTGCATTTTTGACCCCAAATTGTGCATTTAATTCCACTCACCCAAATTCAACCCCAAATTCCCATTCATTCCCTAGTTCACTTCCCAAAAGGTAAGACATCCTAAAAACTAAGTGAAACGGGTAGGAACATAGGCATCAAACGAAGGCGAATGGTGGTCTAAATTTCCATTCTTTTCTATTAAAGCTCAACAAGTGTTCTAGCGGAAATTATTATTTACTGGGGTAGAAAGCTGAAGGCACACAAAAGGGTTGAAAGAATAAGCCATAAGTATCAAAATAGACTAATAACGTGTTATTGACAATCATGCAAACCATGTTCTAGGGACCCCGAGAATGCACAAGTGATCCCATAAAGGGCACCTAGAGTGACAACAATGATCAATGATAAATGGAAGTGAGAGGTGGTGCAATCGTGGTTTATTGTTTCAATGTAACCCTAGTTCTCAAATCCAAGATAGCATAATGATCAACACATAACACTCAATCATCACGGACGCAGCCAACATATCCCAAAATAAAGAGAACAAAATATTTTTTTTTTTTTTTTTCTTTACTAAACTAAAAACAAATAACAACCTAAACTAACATGGTGATAAGCAGAATGAAGCACAGATACCCCCCACCCACAAACTAAAAGATAGCATTGTCCCCAATGCAATTAACTATAAACTCAGGGTAGGGATACCTCAACCGATCACTGTGGCGGATGACCCCATTGGCTAGAAGAGCCTCCAGGGAACTGCTGCTGCTGCTGCCACTGCTCTCCTTGTCCGGATGAGCCACTGGAAATTGTTGCCGCTGCCAGCTGCTGCGGCGGGTGCGGCGAGGAATGTGGCCGTGTAACCGGTAGGAGGCAACCGACCAAGAATTTGGTCTAACCTACTATCGTGCTGGGCCCGCCATACTTGGTTCGCCTCGATATCACCCCGTACTCTGTCGTCAATAGCTCTCACCCTATCATCATTCGCAGCCTGTCTCTGCTCTAGGGCGGTAAATCTCTGATCAAATCGCAGCTCCATCGCCTCTAACTGATGTGATAAATAGTACAACCCCGCAGTTGGGTCCGCTCTCCAGTCGCCAACCATATCATCCTCTTGTTCTTCCTCTTCTTCCTCCTCCTGTTCCTCCTCTTGTTCTTCCTGCTCCGGCTCAACCACATTTACCCCCTTGGGGTGGCTCTTGTCCCTAATCTTTCTCTCGGTAATTGTAGGCTCCAAGCCTATGTCCCTAGGGATATTTGTGAAATTAACACCCGAGAACCCCATCAAACCCGTGATCATCAAGGGGTAATTGTAGCTATTCTTCGCCATCTGCTGATACGTCCTGTTAATTTCATGGGCAATGATTGACCCGGTGTCAATTTGTTGCCCTGTCAGGATGACATGCATTAATGCGGCTCTACGCCATCCAACCTCGTGAGGTCGGGAAGATGGGAGCACCCTCTCACAGATAATCCTATGAAGGTACTTCATATGTGGTGGAAGAAATTTAGAAGCAATTAACACCCCCTTATGCACAGTTGGGTCAAAGGGAAGATCACCAAATGTTCCGGCAATTAGGTGTAGGTTACCTTTGGGGTTATTCATCATTTGTTTTTCAAGTTGCAAGAAGGCACAGGTATTGGCTTGCACATGTCTAGGGAGGTTGTAATATGATATAATTCTCTCTCGGGTATATCCCACCTCCCTACCCCGCACATACGAAGTGTTATGTAGCCCTTTTCTAGCGGCTGCATTAGCATAAAATTCACGCACCAACTCGCGATTCCCTCCTTCGGCTGGGGCAACCAATAAGTTTTGCCAACCATACTCCGCTACAATATTATCTAGCCCCATATCCGTAATGTCTATCCCTTTCTCTACGTTAAAGCTTCGTCCGTAATAAGCATTAAAAAATTTTAACGCATCAACACCCACAAATCTATTTTCATCAAACAATGGTGGTGGAACCGGGGTTTTCTTTGTAACTCTTTTACGCTTAGGATTAGAGGTAGACATGATATCAACACTACTCAGAAGGGTAATACAATTAAATTCAGAGAATCTTACCCCTTCAAAGCTCGCCGGAAAACTCGCCGGAGTATGCCGGAAAACTCGCCGGAGTTTGGGAAGAAGGTCGGAAAACACCCACAAACTAGACCTTGCACCGTTTATACCCACAAACCACCTTCAAATCGAGCTTTAGCCCACTTGATTCGCAAGATTGCATGCACCAAAAAAAAAAAACTTCTTCTTTGATTTTCGGATTTGCACAACTCGCCGGAATTAATGGCTTTTGGGGAAAGGAATTGGCTTTAACTTGGTGAATCAATGGTGGGTAGGGTGATTTTTGGGTTGGAAGGGAGGGGATTTGGGGTTTGAGAGAGGAATTTAGGAGAGAGAGAGAAGAGAGCTCGGTTTTGAGAGAGAAAAGAAGGGGGGGCGGCGGTGATTTTAAAAAAAAAAGACTGGCCTCTGTTTAGGGTTTATTCAAAATGCCCGTAATTTTTGCTCGAGCGCGGCCGCTCTGTGTCTGAGCGCGCCCGCGCACTTTGACAGAAACTGATCTTGTTTTTGATTTTTGATGAGCGCGGCCGCTCTGCCTTGGAGCGCGCCCGCGCAGCCTGGCCGAGACTGATGCTCCTTTTTCCCTCAATCAAGCGCGGCCGCTCTGTTTCCGAGCGCGCCCGCGCACGCTGACAGCGAGATTTCAACAGTTTTTTTCTCCTTTTCAATGCCTTCCACAGCTTCAACCTTGCTCGATAGTGTGCTATCCTGCACATCACCACAGACACACACAAGCATAATATCTATTGACAAAACTTTAAAAGTAAATATTTTTGGAGGGTGACAACTATTTACACTCCCCTATAAACCCACAAACTCGGAGAGACCCATAACGGGTGACACAAAACTTTTGTTCGACAAAAATACGTCAAACATTTGACCGCACTTTCGCTGCCTACGTCCCCAATAATGTGAGCGGACTACCCACATTAATAGGCTCAGGTCACCGTAGTTCGACACGTTCTATACTACGACTCGAAAACGGTAAATAACAGTCTATTTTTTTTTTTTATGAATACCCCCACCCACAAACTAAGAATTTGCGATGTCCTCATTGCATAAACAATTTCCAACGCGAATTCAAAGCTAACGAGTAGTGGTAAACTGAACATAAAGACAGAAAGCAGTAAAAGTTACCTACGGTTGGTTTGCCTCCCAACTAGCGCCTTTGTTTTAAGTCTTTGGCTCGACGTGATGCTCATGATTTCTCATTTAATTTTCGGTGCATCCACCAACACCACCACATCAATTTCCTCCAAGATAGACACCCCCTTCGTGATAGGGCTTGACTCGATGCCCATTCACCTTGAATGTACTTCCGTTTTCAAATCTTTGAGCTCGACCGCTCCATGTGGAAATACTTTCACCAACTCATAAGGGCCCGACCATTTGGAGCACAATTTGCCGGGAAAAAGTCTCAATCGAGAATTGAACAATAAGACCTTCATACCCGGACTTAAGAATTTCGGCTTCAAGTACTGATCATGGTATCTCTTGGTTCTTTCTTTATACAGCTTGGCACTTTGGTAGCTGTCTTGCCTCAACTCCTCAATCTCATCCAAATCAAGCATCCGTTTCTCACCCGCCTTCGTCAGATCCATGTTGAGTTCCTTCACGCCCCAATATGCTTTGTGTTCCATCTCAACCGGAAGGTGGCACTCCTTGCCATACACAATTCTCATGCGGACTCATCCCAATGGGAGTTTTGTAAGCAGTCCGATATGCCCATAATGCATCATTGAGCTTCAAAGCCCAATCTTTTCTGTTTGGCCGGACTGTCTTCTCAAGAACCCCCTTGATTTGGCGGTTGCTCACTTCCACTTGCCCCGATGTTTGGGGATGGTAGGCTGTGGCTAGCTTGTGAACAACCCCATATTTCTTTAGGACTTGGTTGAAGAGCCTGTTTGTGAAGTGAGTTCCTTGATCACTAATGATTGCACGAGGCACCCCGTACCTGCAAAAAATATTCTCACACACAAACTTTGAAACGACATTAGCATCATTAGTCCGAGTGGCAATAGCTTCCACCCATTTAGATACATAGTCAACAAGAACCAATATATACACAAAACCATGGGACGAGGGGAAAGGGCCCATGAAATCAATGCCCCATACATCAAATATGTCAACAACTAAATTATAATTTTGGGGCATCTCATCACGCTTACCTATCCCTCCCGTTCTTTGGCATTTATCACACTTTTTGCAAAAGTCTTGCGCATCTTTAAATATGGTGGGCCAATATAAGCCACTTTGAAGGATTTTCCTAGCAGTTTTTTGACCACCGAAATGCCCACCACATTGTAAATCATGACAAAAGCGCAAGACACTCAATTGTTCATATTCGGAACACATCTCCTCACCATCTTATCCGGACAAATTTTCCACAAGTAAGGGTCATCCCAAATGTAGTGCTTAACATCGATTTAAATTTCCTCTTTTGATCATAAGTAAAGTGAGGAGGAATCATGTCACCAAAGAAGATAATTAACAAGATCCGCATACCAAGGCTCTTGAACATGTAGAGCAAGTAGTTGTTCATCCGGGAAATTTTCATTCACCGGAATCACTCCTTCATTGCTATTCTGAAACGAGAAATTCTCAAGCCTTGATAGGTGATCTGCCACTACATTCTCGGACCCCTTTTTGTCCCTTATTTCCAAATCAAATTCTTGCAACAAAAGCATCCACCTAAGCAGTCTAGGTTTTGCATCCTTTTTATTCAACAAATATTTTAAAGCTGCATGATCGAATAGATTATTACCTTCGACCCAAGCAAATATGAACGGAACTTCTCAAGTGCAAACACAACAGCCTAAAAATTCTTTTTCGAGAGTGGTATAATTAAGTGTGCATCATTAAAAGTTCTACTTGCATAATGGATTACATGCGGTAATTTATCTATCTTTTGGCCTAAAACAGCCCCAATAGCAAAATCGGTATGCATCACACATGATCTCAAAAGGGTGAGACCAATCGTGGCTAGAAAGAATGGGAGTGCAAGTAAGTTTTCTTTTAATAAAGTGAAAGCATCTAGACAAATCTTGGTCAAAGATGAACTCGGTATCTTTAGCTAGCAAGTTACTTAACGGCTTACAAATTTGTGAAAAATCCTTAATAAATCGCCGATAAAAACCCGCATGGCCTAAGAAACTTCGAACACCCTTAACTGAGACCGGGGGAGGCAGCTTAGAAATCACATCTATCTTAGCTTTATCGACCTCAATCCCCCTACTAGACACTATGTGGCCCAAGACAATCCCCTGCCTAACAAGAAAGTGACACTTCTCCCAACTAAGTGTCAAATTGGTCTCGCAACATCTCCTCAAGACCATAGTCAAATTATTAAGACACCCCTCAAAGCTATCTCCAACCACAGAAAAATCATCCATAAACACCTCTACACACTTCTCTATCATATCCGAGAAGATGGAGGTCATGCACCTTTGAAAAGTAGCGGGTGCATTGCAAAGCCCAAAGGGCATCCTCCTATAGGCAAAAGTACCAAAGGGGCATGTGAAAGTGGTCTTTGATTGGTCCTCGGGTGCAATTGTGATTTGATTATATCCCGAGAATCCATCAAGAAAGCAGTAATAAGCATGACCCGCCAACCTCTCTAGGATTTGGTCAATGAAAGGCAAAGGAAAGTGATCCTTTTTGGTGGCGGCATTCAGCTTTCTCAAATCTATACACATCCTATACCCGGTCACCTCTCTAGTGGGCACATCCTCATTTTTATCATTTTTCACAACAGTAATGCCCGACCTCTTAGGAACCACTTGAACCGGGCTCACCCACTCACTGTCCGCAATTGGGAATATAATTCCCGCATCTAATATTTTCAAGACCTCTTTCCTCACTGCTTCCTCCATGTGAGGATTCAATCTCCTTTGTCTCTCCCTTGAAGGTTTAGCCCCCTCTACAAGATTAATTTTATGCATACACATTGAGGGGCTAATACCTTTAATATCCGCCAAAGTCCACCCTATGGCCGATTTGTGCTCACAAAGCACAGCAATTAATTTGGCCTCTTGTTCTAGGGTCAAATCTGAGGCAACTATCACAGGTAAAGTCTCGCCCTCCCCTAGAAAAGCATATTTTAAATTAGAGGGGAGGGGTTTTAGTTCAAGAACCGGTGGAACCACAACTGATGGCGCATACTTCTCATTGAAGTAGCCTAGGGAGTGAGACGGGCCATTAACAGAATAATATTCCTCGGCCTTATTTTCAATGGCCATAACTTCGGAACCCGCATTATCCCTAGTTTTCTCACTGCCATTTAACAACATCTCAAGTTCATCACATGCTCTATCATGCCACAGATACTCATGCACACAATCATCTACTCTCTCCACAAAGTTACAAGAATTCCCATTGTCCATTGGATTTTTCATAATATCATGCACAGAAATTTCAATAGTTTCGTTGGCCACAGTCATGGAAAGAGTTCCATTGCCAACATTAATAATAGTGTTTGTCGTCGCCATGAATGGTCGCCCAAGTAGAATTGGGGAATCACGACGACTACACTCACTATTAGGCATCTCAAGCACAACAAAATCCACAGGTATGATCAATGAGTCCACCTGAACCAAAACATCTTCCACAATCCCCAACGGTCTTTTAATAGATCGATCCGCTAGTTGAAGAGCCATGGATGTAGGTTTCAATTCAGGCAAACCCATATCAAGATACATATAATGGGGTAACAAATTAATACTAGCGCCTAGGTCCAACATTGCCTTCACCTTATTCGAGTTTCCCATATTGATAGAAATTATAAAACTTCCGGGGTCCTTTTGTTTGGGTGGGAGGAGATGTTGTGCCACTGCACTAGCATTCTCTCCAAGAAAAGCTTTCTCATCCTTGCCATACTTTGGTTTCTTGGAATTAATTTCTTTGAAAAACTTGGCATAAGCCGGAATATTTTTTATCACATTCAACAAAGGGAGATTGATGTTCACTTTAGAGAACATGTCCATCAACTCCGACATTTGTTGATCCATTTTATTTCTCATAAATCTTCCAGGAAACGGTACAGCTGGTACATATGGATTGGGGGCTGGAGAGTCAACTTTAGATTTTTCCCCCAATTCATTAGTACCTTCTTCCTCATTAACAATCTCAACAACAGGAGGGGGAGTAGAAGATGAAGAAGAAATTACCTCGCTACCTACCTGTTTACCATTCCGGAGTGTGGTAATGGCTTTTGCTTGGTGACCTTGACTCGGAAGGTCCCCGACTTGTGCCCCCGCATGCTTGCCAGCTTTCAATGCCTAAACATTTGCCCTATTTGGGTCTCCAATTTTTTCATAGCAGCGACTTCATGATTCTTTGCCGCTTTGTCTGTTCGGCTCTCATCCCTCTTGCTTCCTCCCAAGGCTCCTTCCTTCTTTCAAATGGTCCTGGTGGAGGTGGAGGATGGAGAGGCTTATTTTGTGGATTCCGATTACCTCCCCACAAGAAATTAGGATGATTCCTCCACCCTGGATTATAAGTGTTGCCATAGGGCATGTTCTGTGGATGCCTTGGGGCTGTCCATACATAGCATTTACATTCAGATCACAACCAAACCGCACACCACTTGGACACATATTAGTAGCATGAGAATTTAAACCACAGTAAGCACATAAATCATTTAACACATTGGCACTAGAAGAGGTGCCTTGAGCGATCAACTTGTCAAACTTACTATTTAAAACGGCAATTTGCTTGGATAAATTATCGCATAGTCAAATCCAATACCCCCTTGTTTTCCCCTAGAACTCTTTTGTTGAGAATTAGCACTCAACATTTCAAATAAGGCCTTAGTCTCCTCGGGGTCTTGACTCCTATAGAGCCTCCTGCATTATCCACTACGGGCCCGAGTGGAATCATTCAAGCCATCATAGAAAGCTTGATTCGTAGAGGGTAAAGAAAAATTATGCCGAGGACATTGAATAAGCATCATATTAAATCTCTCCCAAGCTTCATGGAAAGGTTCCCCCACATCTTGTGTGAATGTCATCAATTTCTGTCTAAAAGTAGACTCGCATGATGTGGGTAATACCTCCTGAGAAAAATATCTTGCATCTCGGTCCATGTGATGCTTTGGGATGGAAGCATCATTAACCAAGTTTTCGCTGCCCCTTTTAAAGTGTAAGGGAAGCACTTAAGTCTAATCTGAACTTCAGTCACTCCCTCCCTTAATAGAAACTGGGCTACGTCATAATGTATTCTTTCAAGAAAGTCAAGGCATCCTCGCCTGGTAGCCCCTGAAAACTAGGTAACATAGCAAAATATTGACCTTTGACCTCTAGATTCTTTGCTGCTTTGGACAGCACTATGCATGAGGTAGAAGTGTCTACCCTAGGTCTCGAGTAATCATTCATTGTTTGAGCCGGTGGTTCCGCCATCTCGACTTTTTCTTCCTCTACCTCGGTGGTGGAGGGTTCGCACTCGATGTCCGAATGCGAAAGAGAGGATTAAAGAGGGGATCGCCCTCAAATGTTTCCTCAAGTCTATTGATGTTATCGTCCAATGGAACCAATGTAGGCTTCAAAGAACGACGACCTTGCATTCACTACTTAACTTACTTGTTTACTTGCAACAAGTCCCCGGCAACGGCGCCAAAAACTTGATGGAGGAAAACTCCTCTAGTAATAAAAACCGAGCAAGTGTACTCACTACCGGTGTAGCAGTATGCACAAGCAGGGGTCGAACCACAGAGACTTGTTGGTAAACAAATGCAGTAGAAGTAATGAATATAGTAACCACGAGATTTTTGATTTGAGAATAATAATCTAATCCTAAAACAGAAATAACAGCTTAAAACTAAAGAACGCGATTTAAACAGAACGAATTAACTCAGATAAACACGGAGATTCACGGATTGGATTCACAATTACTTTCACCCTATGCTATCTTTATTGCTAAAAACATTAATCTCAAACTAGGATTCATTCACAAAAGTAAGGATTGGGACGGTGTGGTGCCCGGATTGCAACCCTTTTAATTATTATCAAGCTGCGTTTTCTGTTACGGCCACACAACAATCAAATAATTAATCAACACAATAGCATGTTAACTCTAAACCCTTTTGATTTCTATTATGGCCTCAATTAGGTTTAATCTTCAAAACAGTGTTCAATTGTATCAATCCCCAAATTAATGGCAGAATCAATACCCAAATAATTAAAAGATTAATGTTTCTAAGAACTAGAAAGAGATCAATTGGGAAGAATTAAATCAATAGCATAAAGATCTAGTAATCGCTACAACCAATCCGCAAATCTAAAGAACTTAGCTACGCAAAGACATAACGAAAACAATACTGATCATAAAATAAAATAACATCAAAACCTGAGAGATCCGGAATTGATGAGCAATAATTGTCTACGAAAACTCAAAACCTAGAACAATAATAATATCCAAGAATGTTTTTAAAAAACTGCTGTTGAAGTATAAATATTCTAGGGCAAAATACAAGGGAAAAATGTGCGAAAAGTCGAGACTGCCCATCATAAGTTGTCGAAATCTGGTACTGAAAACGGGACAAGCGCGGCCGCTCAGGCCGGGAGCGCGCCCGCGCACTTTGGCAGTAACCCTGGCCTTCAAAACGACGTCACTTGAGCGCGGCCGCTCTGGGTTGAGCGCGCCCGCGCTTGTTGGTCGAGAATTGCACTTCAAAATCTTCAATGGAGCGCGGCCGCTCTGGGTTGAGCGCGGCCGCTCTGGTGCCTGGAACTGCATCTCGAATTATTTTCCAATTTCCTTGCTCTGCTCCGCTCCAACTTGGTTTCCTTGCCATTTTATTGACCAAAATCAACACTTAATCATCCTTTTCCCCTGTACTCATAAACACTCAACAACAATATTAAAACAACATAAAACCCGGAATTTTGAGCCTAGAATAGGTTCGTAAACATGTAAAATGGGTGTGTAAAAACACATCCATCACGCATCTAGACGGAAAAAGAAATATTCATTTTCGCATTATTGCGGTAAGTTATTATGACTTCCTTCATTTTCTTGATCATTCAAGGTTAAAATGTGATATTGATGTTGTATAACTTATTTTGGTATTTTTGGTATATGTTTATTTGAGCTAGAATGAAAATGGAATGAGTTAAAATTTACTTAGGAATGGTATTGTGGTAAAATTTCCAAGGATAGTATTACATTGGAAATAAAGAGTGAAGGAATGGTTATAAGTTTGTGCATGAAGGTTTTAGCCAATTTTCTTGAGTTAAAATGGTTGGAAAATGGTGATGGCACCTTATACTTGTGTTGAATGGAGTATAAAATGGTTTGGTCTGAGTTTTGGTAAGGTTTAGTACCTGTTTTGGTACCTTAAAAACAGAGGAAATTTGTAATCAACATTTGGTTTTGGTACTTTGCTGAAGCTCAGCTTTTGCTGCTGATTTTGGCCTTGGCACGAGTCGTGCCCCACGGCACGCGTCGTGCCCCATGTCACGAGTCGTGCCCTTTACCCACTCGTGATAACGACTCATGATTTTGGTGTCACCCGTGCTGGATTAATTCGGGATACAATGGCACGAGTCGTGCCATAGGGCACGAGTCGTGCCATAGGGCACGAGTCGTGCCATACCCTGTCACCTCTGAAGCAATTTTCAAGCAACGGAAACCTAATCTACCTAGGATATAATTGAATCCTCTTTGACTATAAGTAAAGTGGAACACTTTAGCTATACAACGATTTCTTACTTGGTCAAAATGGAATTGTGGAAGTGGTTTAAATATTGTTCGGAAAATGGTTGGCAGCCTTGATTTGCAACTTAACCAAAGTGAATCAAACTTGGTAATTTGAACTTGGACCTTTATAGAGGTTATGGATTGTTGTATATTGATCATGTAGGGCTTATTGGTTATACATTGTGGCCTTACTTGATTTCATATCCATGGTTTGTGATATAAATAGTGTATGAAATGTATGTTGCACTATGGTATTGATTTAAACATGAGTATGATTACAATGTTGTTCTTTTATTATCCCTTTGGTGGATTTATTTTCAAGTAACTATTATATTCTTGAACTTGTATTAATCAGCTGATGTTTAGGAATATAACGGAATACGATCATTTATGGAAATTGTTCTATAGTGTGATCGAATTACGTTATACCTGTGACTGTCCCCTTCTGTGGCTACAGACTGGGGTTATAGCATCTGTATTGAGCCAAAAGCCTTACAGAGTTGCTAGAATCTTATATGGTTCCCTGGAAAATGGGTCTATAAGATGTGAATATGCCTAAGTAGTTCACAAATGAGTGGAGTTTTATCTCCCAATGTTGTACGACTTATTGTTCAGACGGGAAAAGGTAAACCAAGGTAACGTAAGGTGTTTACGGCTTTTCCAATGTTTTATATGCACCTTGTTATGTGTTGCATCTTACTTGGCATATTGTTGCATTCATAATAGCTTATTGAGATTTATTCTCACCCTTCTCCTTTTAATGTTTTAGATCGCACTGAGACAGGAGGACCGACCCAGTTAGGCCAAAAAGGAGTTTGGAAGTTGTCTTTTGGGATTGTCAGTAGGGTATGTATATGTGGTGGAGGTTGAAAGTTGTATTTTGGTATCAATCCTTTGTTGGAGTTTGTTTATATAACAACTTCTGTATAACTTATATTTGAAATGTTTGTAACTAAAACAAATATGTTTTTCAAAGGTTGTTCATGTCTTTTCCTCCAAGTGGAGATGATTCAAGTTAGTATTTGAATGGTAATCTTAAAGTTTGTTTCAATGTTCAAGTTAAGTCAATTTTTTTAAATTTTAGGTGGTTTTATTAGTAAGGGGACCCTCCCCCTCGGGGCACGAGCTAAGATTCCGGGTCGGGGAATGAGTACGATCATCATCAGGCTCAGGGCAATGTTGGCAATGCCGGGGGAGATGGCAATCAGAATGCGGAGATAATGAACATGTTCCGGGTATTCTTGCAGAATATGGCAGCTCAAGGGCAAGCACATCATCATCAAGAAGGCAGACATGGGCATGGTTTTGAAAAGTTCGTTAAGATGGCTCTACCAAGCTTTAATGGAGATCCAGATTTGTTGAAGGCAGAGAGATGGCTTGAAGCTATGAACAAGATTTTCGCAGCAATGGAGAGTCCGAACGAGGAAAAAGTGAGGTGCGCTGTCTTCAAGTTGGAAGGACTTGTCGAGCATTGGTGGCACATCATGAAGGATAGTTGGGACCGGAACCATACACCGCAGATGTGGGAGAAATTTACTCGTAAGTTTCGTGATCATTTCATTCCTATGGTTACAAGAGACAAGAAGAAGGTAGAATTTTTGAGATTGGAGCAAGGGACGATGACCGTAGCACAGTACTCTATGAAGTTTACGGAGTTAACTCGATATTGTCCTCATTTGGTGCCGAAAGAAGAGAGACGGGTATACCGGTTAGTGAAAGGGTTAAGGCTGGAGTTCCGAAAGCAGTTATTGACACACGACTTCACAGATTTCCAAGCGACAGTGAATAGAGCCTATCGTATAGAGAATGATATTGAAGAGCATCGGGGTAAATCTGAGGGTGGAAGTGGAAGTAAACAGAGATTCCAAGGTCAAGGTTCGGGACAGAGTAGAGGGCAGCAACGGTTCTCAGCCCCGGGTGTAGCAAGAGGAGGAATTGTGGCGGCTCCGGCAGCTCGACCTACTTCAAGTCAGTTTGGGATTGTATATAGTTTTCGCAAGAAGATGGGTCACTCGGAAGATAGGTTTTGGAGCAAGCAGGGAAAATGCTTAGAGTGTGGAGCATCGGGCCATTTTCGGAAGAACTATCCTAAGTTGCAGTGAGGGCAAGCATCAGGTAGTGGTCAAGGTGGACAAAGAGGTGGAGTTAAAAGAGACAATGAGGGGAAGCCTGAAGATAGAGTGCAGGGGCAAGTATTTGCCTTGGGTAGAGGGGAGGCTGATCCTAATGCCATTATTAGAGGTATTGTCCCTGTCTCAGGAGTTAAGGCCCGCATCCTTATAGATCCCGGGTCTTCCCATTCATTTGTGGCGTCTCATTTTGCATTTGCATTGCACAAGTTGCCTGAATTTATGCCTTATGTGCTAGAGGTTTCGACTCCTATGGGAGAGGGCCTCACTTCTTTTTTGGTCTATAATGGTTGTGATGTGACATTTGTGGGCATGTATTGCCGGTGAATTTAGTAGAGTTACAAATTCGAGACTTTGATGTCATTCTTGGTATGGACTGGTTGAGTCATTGCCATGCTTTGGTAGATTGTCGTAGAAAGCGGGTCTCATTTGCTATGCCTGATATGCCTACTTTTGTGTTTGATGCGGATAAATATATGTTTGGTATACATGTTATTTCTGCTTTAAAGGCTAGAAAAATGCTATCTAAAGGGTGTGCGGGGTATTTGGCTTATGTGGTAGATTCAATTAAGAAATCCCCTGAATTAGCTCATGTCCCAGTGGTTAATGAATTTAGTGATGTGTTTTCAAGTGAGTACTCTATGCCTCTAGATAAGGAGGTTGAGTTTTGCATTGACTTAGTGCTTGGTACCTCACCTATCTCTAAAGCACCCTATAGAATGGCTCCGGCTGAGTTGAATGAGTTGAAGACTCAGTTGCAAGAATTGTTAGACCGGGGTTTTATTCGTCCAAGTGTGTCACCTTGAGGAGCACCGGTTTTGTTTGAATGGAAGAAGGATGACACCTTGAGATTATGCATCGACTATCGTTTGTTGAACCAAGTAACCATAAAGATTCCGCATATTGATGACTTGTTCGATCAACTTCAAGGTTCCGTGATCTATTCTAAACTTGATTTGAGAAGTGGATACCATCAGTTGAAGATTAGACCGGATGACATTTCAAAGACAGCCTTCAGGATGATATATGGTCACTATGAGTTCGTGGTTATGCCTTTTGAGTTGACTAATGCTGCGGCAGTATTCATGGATATGATGAACCGGATCTTCAAGCCATACCTTGATAGTTTTGTGGTGGTTTTCATAGATGACATCCTTGTTTACTCTAAATCTCGGGAAGAGCATGAGAATCACTTGAGGATTGTCTTATCCCTTCTTTGTGAGAAGCAGTTGTTCGCCAAGTTCAGCAAGTGCGAGTTTTGGCTTGAGCAAATCTCTTTCTTGGGGCACGTGGTGTCAAGTTCGGGGATTTCCGTAGATCCTTCAAAAATTGAAGTCGTAGTCAATTGGAAGCAACCTTCAACTATAATAGAGGTTCATAGCTTTCTTGGGTTGGCGGGGTATTACAGAAGGTTCATTGAGGGTTTTTCTCGAATTGCAACTCCGTTGACGAGACTGACTCGGAAGGATATACCTTTTGTGTGGGATTCTAAGTGTGAAGCAAGTTTTTTTGAGTTGAAGAAGAGGTTGACATCAGCTCCCGTTCTTACCCTTCCGAATGGTTGCGAGAACTTCGTTATATTCAGTGACGCCTCGAAGGAAGGATTGGGATGTGTTTTAATGCAAAGTGGGAAAGTGATTGTGTATGCCTCTCAAAAATTATCACCGGCGGAATAGAATTACCCTACCCATGACATGGAATTGGCTGCGATTATGTTTGCGTTGCATAAATGGAAGCACTATCTTTATGGGGCGAGATTTGAGATTTTTACCGATCACAAAAGCTTGAAGTATCTGTTTACACAAAAGGAGTTGAATAACCGTCAAAGAAGATGTTTAGAGTTACTGAAGGATTATGATTGTGTAATTTCGTATCATCCAGGAAAGGCCAATGTAGTTGCGGATGCGATTAGCCGAAAGGCTTATTTGTCAACTTTGAGTTCCCGAGAGTCAAGAAATGAGATAATATTTGCGAATGTCCGAGCAGTTCCTACCTTGTATGGAGATATGATGGAAGCTCAACAAAGCGATCCGAAGTTGAAGAAAATTTTGGGACAAGTGCAATGGAAAAGCCGGGGAATTTGCGTTGAATAGAGATGGAGTTTTGACTTTTCAAGGCAGAATTTGTGTTCCTTCTTCACCGGAGATCAAGAGGCGTGTGTTAGAGGATGGCCACAAATCTAAGTTTGCTATTCATCCGGGTAGTACGAAGATATACCAAGATTTGAAACGAGGTTATTGGTGGAATGGGATGAAGAGAGAGATAGCGGATTTTGTGTCTAAATGTTTGACTTGTCAACAAATCAAGGCCGAGCATCAGAGACCAGAGGGGCTACTTCAACCGTTAGATATTCCGGAGTGGAAATGGGAAGGAATTTCAATGGATTTTGTAACCGGTTTGCCTCTTACCGCGAAGAAGATGGATGCTATTTGGGTTATCGTTGATAGATTGACAAAGTCGGCTCATTTTCTACCTGTGTCAACTAAATACTCGATGGAGAGGTTAGCTCAACTGTATATGCAAGAGATTGTTAGACTTCACGGAGTTCCAGTTAGTATTGTTTCCGATAGAGATCCGAGATTCACTTCTAGATTTTGGAGGGCATTACATGAAGCTTTGGGTTCTAAATTATGTTTTAGCACGGCGTTTCATCCTCAAACAGATGGTTAGACCGAGAGAACCATTCCGATCCTGGAGGATATGTTACGGGCTTGTGTGATGGATTTTCAGTTGTCTTGGGAAGATCACCTACCGTTGGTTGAGTTTGCTTACAACAACTGCTACCAGTCTAGCATTGCAATGGATCCGTATGAGGCGTTGTATGGTAGAAAGTGCAGATCTCCTATGTGTTGGGATGAGGTTGGTGAAGCTAAGCTTTGGGGTCCGGATTTGGTTAGAGATTCAATGAATAAAATCAAGGTGATCCGAGATCGGTTGAAGACGGCTCAGAGTGGGCAGAAAAGCTACGCCGACAATAGAAGACGAGACTTATCTTTTCAGGTTGGGGACTTAGTGTTTTTGAAGATCTCTCCGAGGAGTGGGATTAAAAGGTTTGGGAATAAAGGGAAATTAGCTCCAAGATTTGTTGGTTCGTTTGAGATATTAGAAAAGATTGGGGAATTGGCTTACCGGTTAGCGTTGCCTCCATCCTTTTCATTGCTTCATGATGTATTCCATGTTTCTATGTTGAGGAAATATTGCCACGATCCCTCCCATGTTTTGAGTTCTCCTCCCGAAGAGATTCAAGCAGATATGTCATATGTTGAGGAACCATTGAGAATATTGGAGTTTCAAGTTAAAGAATTGAGAACTAAGAGCATCCCGGTAGTGACGATCCTATGGAAGAATCATACCATCGAAGAGGCTACTTGGGAGCTAGAGTCGGAGATGAGAGGAACATACCCTTGGTTGTTTGAGCGTGCAAGTAAGTCATTCAAAATTCGGGGCAAAATTTTTTAAGGGGGAGTGAGTGTTACGACCCTAATATTAGGCACCATTTTAGCACACGTTGAGCACGTGGAGTTGGGGTTGTAGTTATCATTTATGTCTTTTATGCTACTTGCTAAGTTTTATGTGCTCATTTTATGTCTTTGATGATTTATGTGAAGTTTAGGATGGTTATGAATTAACTTTAATAATTTAGGGTCTAAATTGAATAAATGTGAAAGGTTATAGTGAGA
Organism: Adenophora triphylla var. japonica; assembly: GCA_022495995.1. Taxonomy (NCBI): domain Eukaryota; kingdom Viridiplantae; phylum Streptophyta; class Magnoliopsida; order Asterales; family Campanulaceae; genus Adenophora; species Adenophora triphylla. The sequence continues at coordinate 33,966 of JAFEMH010007095.1, forward strand.
TAATAATATTTGAATTTTTAAATATTAAGATGGAAAGTGTTGAGGTGCTTATGTGTGGAGATTTAAACCTAAGGTTGTTAGTTGTGGTAAATAGGTGTTGGAGGAGCTTAGGTGATAATTTAATAATATTTATCCCTCATTTTATCCATGGAAAATCATTTCTATTAAAAATCTCATCTTCTTCCTCTGTTAGAAGCAATAAAGGACCAAACCCTAACTCTTTTTTCCAAAAATTATATCAAGCTCAATTCCTTTTCGTTTTTAAATCCGATCGCATATTATTGTTCGTGGCACCGAGGGGAGCGCATCTAGCCGGAAAAAGAAATATTCATTTTCGCATTATTGCGGTAAGTTATTATGACTTCCTTCATTTTCTTGATCATTCAAGGTTAAAATGTGATATTGATGTTGTATAACTTGTTTGGTATTTTTTGTATATGTTTATTTGAGCTAGAATGAATATGGAATGAGTTAAAATTTACTTAGGAATGGTATTGTGGTAAAATTTCCAAGGATAGTATTACATTGGAAATAAAGAGTGAAGGAATGGTTATAAGTTTGTGCACGAAGGTTTTAGCCAATTTTCTTGAGTTAAAATTGTTGGGAAATGGTGATGGAACCTTATACTTGTGTTGAATGGAGTATAAAATGGTTTGGTCTGAGTTTTGGTAAGGTTTGGTACCTGTTTTGGTACCTTAAAAATAGTGGAAATTTGTAATCAACATTTGGTTTTGGGACTTTGCTGAAGTTCAGCTTCTGCTGCTGATTTTGGCATTGGCACGAGTCGTGCCCTTTACCCACTCGTGACAACGACTCGTGATTTTGGTGTCACCCGTGCTGGATTAATTGGGGATGCAATGACACGAGTCGTGCCATAGGGCACGAGTCGTGCCATACCCTGTCACCTCTGAAGCAGTTTTCAAGCAACAGAAACCTAATCTACTTAGGATATAATTGAACCCTCTTTGACTATAAGTAAAGTAGAACACTTTAGCTATACAATGATGTCTTACTTGGTCAAAATGGAATTGTGGAAGTGGTTTAAATATTGTTCGGAAAATGGTTGGCAGCCTTAATTTGCAACTTAACCAAAGTGAATCAAAATTAGTAATTTGAACTTGGACCTTTATAGAGGTTATGAATTGTTGTATATTGATCATGTAGGGCTTTTTGGTTATACATTGTGGCCTTACTTGAGTTCATATCCATGGTTTATGATATAAATAGTGTATGAAATGTATGTTGCACTATGGTATTGATTTAAACAAGAGTATGATTACCATGTTGTTCTTTTATTATCCCTTTGGTGGATTTCTTTTCAAGTAACTATTATGTGCTTGAACTTTGGTTAATCAGCTGATGTTTAGGGGTATAACGGAATACGATCATTTATGGAAATTGTTCTATGGTGTGATCGGATTACGTTATACCTGTGACTGTCCCCTTCTGTGGCCACAAACTGGGGTTATATCATCTGCATTGAGCCAAAAGCCTTACAGAGTTGCTAGAATCTTATATGGTTCCCTGAAAAACGGGTCTTATAAGATGTGAATATGCCTAAGTAGTTCACAAATGAGTGGAGCATCTCCCAATGTTGTACGACTTATTATTCACATGGGAAAAGGTAAACCAAGGTAACGTAAGGTGTTTACGGCTTTTCCAATGTGTTGTATGCACCTTGTTATGTGTTGCATCTTACTTGGCATATTGTTGCATTCATAATAGCTTATTGAGATTTATTCTCACCCTTCTCCCTTTAATGTTTTAGATTGCACTGAGACAGGAGGACCGACCCAGTAAGGCCGGAAAGGAGTTTGGAAGTTGTCTTTTGGGATTGTCAGGAGGGTATGTATAGGTGGCGGAGATTGTAAGTTGTATTTTGGTATCAATCCTTTGTTGGAGTTTGTTTATATAACAACATTTGTATAACTTATATTTGAAATGTTTGTAACTAAAACAAATATGTTTTTCAAAGTTGGTTCATGTCTTTTCCTCCAAGTGGAGATGATTCAAGTTACTATTTGAATGGTAATGTTAAAGTTTGTTTCAATGGTCAAGTTAAGTCAAAGTTTTTAAATTTTAGGTGGTTTAGTAAGGGGACCCTCCCGCTCGGGGCACGAGTTAAGGTTTCGGGTCGGGGTCCCCACATATGGTCTCCAGACTTTATCCTAAAAATGGAATGTAAAGGCTAGAGGAGGAATAAAAAAGTGCGCAATTCGGGAAACATGTCACTAATAACGATCGTTCTTCCTCTCTTTCTTAAGAGGCATCGGGGATTAAAAAAGGATACTTTAGCAAAGGGATTCTAGTTATGAATGGACAGAGATCAAAGAAACCTTGTGAGTTTTCATGGGACAATAATTTGGGTTGTCGCGGGTTCAAAGCTTCGGACATACCCTAAAATTGATTTGTTAGTGACTTATGTTTCATATAATATTTTGTAAATCCTTGGGGTATACCAAACCTCGTTGAAATGCTCTGAACAGGGACCTTTTGATAATGCTACGGATTGCCCATAGCATATCTGATTGAGACTTTGTACGACTCACATTGTTCCAAAACAAATTTCATAGAAAATTTATATACAGAAAATTCCCTGAAAACTCTGAAACTATGGAAGAATTTTGCATTCAAACTGAAAAATGTAAGGAAAAACAGATCTGAATTTGGTAAGTGAAAGATCTAGAGTGTGTGTGTGTGTATGTGTGTGTGTGAGAGAGAGAGAGAGATTATTTGGAGATAAGAGAGAGAGAGAGAGAGAGAGAGAGCTCCGTCGGAAGGCCACTAGTCCAGTGTTGGAGTTTTCTCAAATGGAAAAAAGAAAGAAAGAAATGAGATTTATGGTAAGCTTCTTAAATGAATGTGGTACCCATTTAAGAATTGGTGGGAAGAAACTTAAAGGAGAGGCCACTGAATTTATAAGCAAGATGATTGTTCACAAGTCCTTAGTCCTTGCATATTCTTTACTTTGACAAGTCCCCCAAGGATTATATTATACTAAAATTAACTAACAAGATTATTAAATTTCATTCAAACAATATAATGTCCACGACTAATAATTAAGTACATGATGATCCATATTAGATTATAACTCTATATAGCTAGATAGGGCATAACTAGCTAGCTAAGAAAATTAATGTTTGGGATTGAACAGGTAGTGTGGTAGCTAGCGTAAAATCAAAGCTTTCTAATTTTGTCGGTGAATATATAAGAGAACGTCATTCTTGGTTTTCGCTGATTTGTACACGTAAAGTTGTAATAACACAATTAATCTTGTTGTTAGAGTCTTCTAATTAATAACCTCATTAATAGATACTCTTTCGTACATCTTAAGTAAATTTCTTTAAAAATGAAGATTTAGTTGATTAAAATAAATATATATTAATTGGAACGAGAACCCGTATTAGTAGGTTCCGAATAAGGAAACACTGCACAAGTAATTAATAGAAAATACATACTTATATGCATACAACAATGTATAAAATGGGCATGGCTCCTTTAGATCAGTCAGTCAGGGGTTGTAAAAGAATTTAGTAAAGTAGAAGTACAATAGCAACAATTTGTATAAATTGGTTTACTTATCTGCAAAAGGTTTCCCATGAAAGTTATTTTTACAAATAAGTTGAGATATGAAAAATCTTGACTGAATATAACAAAAGTTTTTATTTTTTTGTAATCTCATAGTCAAAACTCGCAAGGGTTTTATGCACATTTGAACAAGATATTATTTTCTCAACCCAAAATGAATACTCCCTCTGTATCACTAGAAAGAAGACAAATTTCTATTTTGCATGTCTCATTTAAAAAGACACACACCCAAAATGGAAACTTTTGTATACTTTTTTAATTCATGTGATTCACTTGTTATACTTACAATAACTATCAATTTACTATTCCTATCCCACTTTCTCTTTCATACCTCACTTTTTCTACTCACAACATTTAATACACTACACACTTTTCTTAATTTCCGTGCAAGACTAATTTTGTGTCTTTTCGAACGGAACGGAGGAAGCATTTAATTTTATCTTATTTTCCTTTTGTCCAAAAATAAATGTTCAATTTGTAGAGATCAGTTAATATTGAAAGGTCCTGTTTACTTGATCAACTAAAATAAGATCAGACAGTTAAGCTTTGGCAGCTAAGGTGAATTCTTGGCTGTCAGATATTAACTGATTGGATGACAAGAGTTTAATGTGCAGCGAAATAAATAATGGTGAAATAATGTAAAGACAAGTGATTAGTGTATGTGTGTGTAAGTGAGTGTGTGTTTGTGTATGATAATACCAAATGACACAAGGGTTTAAAGTGGTTCAGAGTTCACTCCTCCTACGTCCACTCTCACTGTCAACCTTGACAAGTGAGTTCATTCCACTATACTCTAGTTTCCTTTAAGAGTTACAAGATTGAATAGGCAAGTTCCTTGAACCTCCTCTTCCTAATTAGTACAGTCAATTAGGGATTTGCTTGTTATGAAGCAAATTACAATACACACTTAAAGTCAGTCTTAAGTGGTTTACAAAGTTGTTTATACACTTGAAGTACAGTCTCAAGTGTCTGAGAATTGTTTGATAATGGTTTGCAGGTTTGCAGGTATGTAAGTGTGAAGGGAAGGTTGAAAAAGTTGTGGGTTGAAGGGCAGTAGCTTCAGTCAAGGAGGCTTCCTTTTATAAGCTGGAATATAGCCGTTGGGGAGACAATGCATTAAATGAATGTGGGTGGAATAGTGTTTTCATTTAGAGCATTGTTGACTGGATAAGAACAGCTGGAATTTGCAACCCTTGCACAGAGGATCTTCATGGAGATGACAAGGCAATGTTTGTTGAGAGTTTTGGGCAAGCCACATCTTGGTCATCACAGAGATAAATCATTGCTGCTGTCTTTGAAGATCATAGCTGTCAGAGGGATGAGACCTCTGCTGTTGAGATTCTTAGCTGTCAAGTTTATCTATTTGATCTAGATGAGTAGGAGTCAAGGATTGAGATATATAACATGTAATGATCTCTTTGTAAAGAAATACATTTGATTTATTTGATTGGTCTTTATTGATCATTGCTATCAGGTTGATTTATAAGTTGTGCAGGTTAAGTCTTGGCTGTCCAATATCCATAGAGTGTATCTTGGCTGTCAGTTAACATTGGATATGTTTCTTTGTCAAAACCATATATAACTATGTATCTACATAGTTAGGTCCTAACAATTTCCACCTTTTTGGCAAAGTAATATATCTTATGAAGATATGACCTGCAAGATAGCTTATGGATTGAATATACCAATGAAGAAAAGATCAATCTTCTTGATTCAATCATAAGAGTCAAAACACAAATATTATCCAAGACAAAACATGTTTACGATAGGGGTTAAAAAAACTTAGCCAAAATGTTTCTAGTCAGAAAATTCTTCTCTTTCTTTTCTTGCTGCAAGGATTTGATCTCTTTCAGACAGAAGTTCCTTCCTCATCTTTTGTTCTACACCTCTGTAGTACATCTCATTATTCCACCCCCAGCTCATCTCATCATCATAGGTGAAGGTATGATCTTGTCTTGACTTGAGCACAGCTTTGGACAGTGGTTCTTGATCATCCCTCAGCCTTAAGGGACCCCATTTGGGAGCACTTTTTCCTCTAGCAACTTGACCTTTGGTTCCTGAAAATAAGTTAGAGAAAAAAGGGTTTGATTGCATAGAGAAGGTTGATTGAGCTGGATGGTGAGGAGTTTCTGTGGAGACAATGTGGACAGCTGAGGTTGTAGATTGAGGCACTTGCTTCACTGGTTCATCATCCTCTTCATCACTTGATACTATGACATTTGCAGCAGAACCAGAAGCCCTTTTTCCCAAGTTAATAGCTTCTTCATCAGAATCATTGGGCTTTCCTTTGGAGGTCTTCTTTGCTTGTTTAGCACCAACTGAGACTTCCATTATGTGTTTCATCTTTGTGATCATGGTTCTTGTAAACTTTTGCATGTCAGTGATGGTCACATGGTAGGGAGGCACATAAGCTGAGGGGTTAAAGTTGGAAGGGAGGTTTAGCTGAAGAGATTTGGTGTTTGGGGGAATTATGGGTGGAATTTTGTGGAGATTGTTTGAGGAAATATGGCTGTCAGATTAGGCTTGTCAATGACAGCCATGATTTTGACCTTGTTGCTACAGATCCTCCAATAAATTTCCTTGGTCAAGTCCACACAGAGAGCATAAACAAGAGAGGAGGGCATGTAGATGCATTCATTCAGATTGTTAGACAAAAATTGGGAGAACAGGACTTCCCAATCAATAATGGTTGACATATCCATGAAACTGGGTAGTCTAGGGGCTGTATGGAAGAAGGATGAGGGGAGAGCTGATATGTACTTCTTCCATTCTTCATACCCAAACATGATGAGCCCACTTCTGTTTCTGGCATGAATGATGATGGCATTTTTGGACAACAGCCAAGGTTTTTCAAGGATGTTTGGATTGTCAATTTCAGGGAAATGGGTGATTCCCTTAAATCTTTGGTGGGCAGCCATGACTGATTGAAATGAGAGGTCAATTTCACAGTCAAGTATCCAGGGTTCACAAGCTGGAAGGGGTCACTGGCAGAGGTAGGTTTAGGTGGTAATTGAGGTTCAACATCTTCAACAGGTTTAGATGGGGCTTCACTATCAGGCATGCTTGACTTCTTGGCCCTATTTCTAGTTTTGATCACATCTAGAGCTATCAACATATCATCTTCAGTCAACATTTGTCTCAAATAGGTGATGACGGGAATCAATTCAGGGAATCCTTCAAGGGTCAATCCTTCAGCAGCTTTGTGGATATGATCAGGAATGGGTGGTGATTGAGAAGGGCTGGAAATAGGAGAGGATTGGGTAAGGAGGCCTTAGCTGTCAGATTAGGGGACAAGTGACTACTGTTCCCCCTTAACTAAAGGTCATCTCCATCAGATTCAGATGTGTTCCCCCTCTCATTTTCAACACTTGGCTCATTTGAGCTGAGTTTAGAGGCATTCAGGTTAAAGATTTCTTGTGCTACAGAGAGAGGGGGCGAGCTAGATTGTTCTTTGGTTGGTGAGGGGAGAGGTATGTTTGGTTTCTTCTTTTTGGAGAGGGGAGCATTCTTTTCTAGTTTTCTCTTCCTAGTGAAAGTATTTACTAAGAGAGAAGGGTTAGAGGTTACCTTAATTGAAGTTTCAACTGGTTGAGAAACCTTGGCTGTCAGATCTTGGGCAACCATAGTTGTCCCAGATACTTGCCCTGTCTTAGCTATTCTGTGCCTAGCATCAACTAGAGATTCAGCAAGGGCTTTCCTTAGCTGTTCATCATAATCATCATCTTGACTTTCTTCATCTTCACCAACAAATTCATCAATGTCTCTGTATATGGGGTCTGAGTGAGTTTCTTCACTGTCACCCAATTGTTCTTCAGCAATGTTCTTCCCTTTGTCTACCACTTGTACAGCCACATCTTGTACAATCTTTTCTTTAGATATCTTCTTTCCTTTGCCAGTTTTCTTCTTTGCAGCTATGGCAATCCTTTTTCCAGCCTTGCTAGCTGTGTTTTCTTGGGACTTTTCCTTGATAACAACCCCTTTGTCATGTGTTCTTTTTGATCTTTTATCATCTACCATGTGTACTAGTGATTTCCACAGCTTCATTTCCTTTTCTTTCTTCTCTCTCAGCCTTTTTGTTATTTCTTCAAGGTCTCCAGTAGCTTCATCTCCAAGGTCCACTCTTTTCTTTCCTTTTAGCCTAAATGTGCTTAAGCTAAAGCTTTTTGTTTGCACCAGATTTGTGGTCTCAAGCCATTGATGGTTAAGAGGGGGTTTCAGTTTGGGAATTAGGTGGTGTAGGATGACACTCATAAACCTGAAGTTGTTCATTCTTGTGGTTTTCTTCTTGAATTTCCAGGGTGAAGTGGTTGTGGCCAGTTGGTAGTTGTGCAGAAGAGCTACACTCCAATTCACCTCCTTAGCTATCAGACTAAGTGCTTGCTTCCATTCATTTAGGCTTATTTGATCAAAATATGATTGCTTTCCATCAAAGCCCTTGATGATAACATCCATCAGGGTAGATTTGAAGAGGTCAAGAGATCCCTTTTTGATGGGTTTGTCCTGCATTAGTTGATAGTTGTAGTTGGGTTGATCAAAGAACATTTTGTAGAACAGCTCCAATGTATTGTCTTTTCTATCCCAAATGTTGCTGAGACTTCCATTTTTCATTGGGATTTCATAGATTTCTGAAACAACTTTGGGAGACACATGAATCTCAGTCCCCTCAATGTTGGCTCGAATGGCTCCACTTACAAGTCTCTCTCCAGTCATATAAATTTCTCTGCAAAGATTTTCATAAATGGGAGGTTGTGCTTCCATCATTTTACGTAGATGGTTGGATTCAAGCAGGGTTTTGATGAGGGCTCCAACTTCATGGTCATAAAATTCAGTCTTGATAAAATAGCCATGAGCTTCAGTATATGCCATTGATGTATAAACAGAGATTTTAGGGTTGTGAAAACAGAGAGATTTAGAGAGGAGAATTTGGTGGGTAAGGAACGATTGTAGAGGATGGATTAGTTTCGAAAGCTTAGAAGTTAATGAGGAGAGGAATTTGTATGGTTTAAACAGCTAAATCGAGGTTTAGACAACGGTTAAAAAATTGCATTTAAGGATGTGACTATTCATGAACAGTGGTTTTTGCCCCCCACTCATTTTTTACAATAACTTCCCGTAGAACATGGGAGTTAATTTCGTACACAGAGGCAAATTTTCAGAGGGTATTATCAGAGAAGTAAATGATTTTGTGTTAGTAGCAAGTTCCAATAACATCGAATGGCAAGAAATCAAAATCATAGCTGTCAGACTTGATGAGCAGCCAAGTCTATTTTGAATGATCATCACATCTATATTGACTGAAAATTTGTCTATAAAAGGAAATGAATCAGATGATAAGTTTTATCAAGTTCATTTCATTCATATAACAAATGGGAAGATTGGTTTCTATGTTTTGTCCTAGTAAAATGGCTAAGACTGCAAAGAAATTGGTTTTCAGGAGTCCAAGGTTGGAAGAAACCAAGGAAGAGGGGTTTGAGAGAGAGTTTTTGTCTTATCAAATTCAAACTGATAATGGCCTAGAGCAGGAGGTGGATCAATTACTGAGTGATGATCCAAGTAAGGAAGTAGAGTTGAGAGGGAGATAAGAAGAAAGTTTTGGGAGGAAGAGAAAATAGCATTGATAGAGAGTGAGAAAAATAGACTAGAAGAAACAACTAGGGAGAAAGGTAAGGCAAAAATGGAGTGTGAGGGTCAGGTTGGTCAGACAGCTAAATTTAAGCTATTTGGAAAGGAGAATGAGGGTGAATGCAGTAAACATGTTGGGGCTGAGGTAGAGAGAGTACACTGCAGTGACAAGGGATTAAGATTGACACACATGAGGGTGAATGCAGTAAACATGTTGGGGCTGAGGTAGAGAGAGTACACTGCAGTGACAAGGGTGAATGCAGTAAACATGTTGGGGCTTAGGTAAACTTGTGAAGCTGGACAGCCAAGAAAGGATTAAGATTGACACACCTATTGGTCAACCTGAGTTCTTAGCTGTCAGAGAGTACACTGTAGTGACAAGGGATTCACTCTCATTGAGTCAAGCAGTTCTTGAGGGAACTGGAGACAATTTTGCAGGAGTGTAAAGTTCTCCTTCAAGAGCTTATATGAGGCTGTTCTCACAGTTTCTGAAATGCTTGAGTCCAGCAGCAATGGATGGGGAGGAAGAAGTAGGTCCTCAGTCAGATCAAGCTATTATTGTACAGGAGAGTGCAAATACTTTAGGGACCTTCAGCTTTGTCTCTCTATTGGGTGATTTTTCTCCTTACAATGCTGTTGAAGAATGGTGGCCTAGGAGGGTGTGTCCTTCTCTACAGTTCTCAACATCAGCAATTGATCCTTTCATGAAGAGTCATCCAGTTTGGCTTGAAAGGTATGGAGACATCAGGGAGAATGCTTATGAGGCTCCTGACGTTGCCTACAATGAGCAAGAGTATATAGAGGAGGATTTCCAGGATCAACCAAGGAACAGTCTAGGATGAGAATTCTTAGCTGTCAGAGCCTGTATGAGAATAAACTGTGAGGAGGGTGAAGGTTTGAAAAGCTTTTGGTACTGAGGATTTGAGGTTGCTTTAGTGTTTGAATAATGAAGGTTTGGAGGGAGGTATTTTGGTTTAGGATTTTTGAATTTTTTATGTAAAATCATGGTTAGCTATCAGATACTCAACTGTTGACAGCAATCATTTGTTATGTTGTTTTGATTAATGATAAACTTTTATTTTGGTAGATTTATCATTCCCAGCATTTCCCTTAGCATCTCAAATCTTTTCTCATCCATGGCTTTTGTAGGATATCAGACACATTGTCTTCTGTGCACACTTTAGCCATGTTGATGTTCCCTTTTTCAACATGGTCCCTAATGAAGTGGTGCCTTAATTCAATATGTTTGGTTTTAGAGTGTTGAACATGATTTTCTGTCATAGCAATGGTGCTTGAGTTATCACAGAAAATGGGAATGTTTGAAAGGTCCATCCCAAAGTCTTGGAGTTGACTTTTGAGATATAGGATTTGAGAACAGCAAAGGCCAGCAGCAATGTACTCAGCCTCTGCTGTTTAAGTGGCTACTAAGGTTTGCTTTTTGCTTGACCAAGAGATTATTCTTGATCCAATGAACTGGCATCCACCACTTGTGGATTTCCTATCCAAATTGTATTCAGCATAATCTGAATTAGTAAATCCAATTAAGGAAAATGGAGATTCAGTGGGATACCACAGACCATAATCAGGGGTTCCTTTGAGGTATCTCAAAATTCTCTTGACAGCTGAGAGATGAGATTCCTTAGGATTGGCTTGAAATCTTGCACAAAGGCAAACACTAAACATGATGTCAGGTCTGGAAGCAGTTACATATAGAAGAGATCCAATATAACTTCTATATAGTGTTTGATTAACACTCTGGCCATCAGGATCAGCATGGAGTTTGGTTGTTGTGATAGAGGGGTTCTAGTAGGGGAGGCAGTTTGCATGTCAAACTTTTTTTATCATGTCCCTTGTATATTTGGCTTGGTTAATGAAGATTCCTTCCTTCATTTGTCTGACTTGAAGACCTAAGAAAAAAGTGAGTTCACCAATCATGCTCATCTCAAACTGATTCTTCATGATTTCTCCAAATTCTATGCACAAGTCTTTATTTGATGATCCAAAAATAATGTCATCAACATACACTTGAATGAGCAGTAGGTCTTCTCCATATTTCTTGATGAACAAAGTGTTATCAATATGCCCCTTAGTGAATCCTTGCCAAGGAGGTATTTTGATAAGGTATCATACCAAGCTCTAGGTGCTTGTTTAAGGCCATACAAGGCTTTGTCCAGTTTATACACATGGTCTGAAAACTTTGGATGCTCAAAACCAGGAGGTTGAGATACAAATACCTTCTTATTTAGAACTCCATTCAAGAAGGCACTTTTGACATCCATTTGGAACACCTTCATCTTCTTAAATGAGGCAAAGGCAAGGAACAGTCTCATGGCCTCTAATTTTGCAACAGGTGCAAAAGTTTCATCATAGTCAATTCCCTCTTCTTGTCTTTACCCTTGAGCAACTTGTCTAGCTTTGTTTCTCACAACAATGCCCTCTTCATTCATTTTGTTTATAAATACCCATCTTGTTCCAATGATAGTTTGGTTTTTGGGTTTGGGAACAAGTTGCCAAACCTTGTTCCTTTCAAATTGTTCCAGTTCTTCTTCCATTGCTTCAATCCAATCAGGATCTTGAAGGGCTTCATTTATTTTCTTGGGTTCCATTTGGGAAATTAATGCACTCAATAAGGAGTCATAGACAGACATATTTGGAGGAATGTCCATTTTATGAATGGGAAGGTCAATATAGATGTTGATGTTAGGTGGAATGATGTGGGTAATAGGTTCAGGTTGAGGAATAGAGTGATTGGCGTTGCAGCAAGGTTGGATAGGGTTATTGACAGAGGTATTTTGTTGGCTTGATAAAGGTAAGCTGTCAGGTGCATCATAGCTGTCAGATGCACCTTTGCTGTTGGGTTGGGATTCTTGGCTGTCAGACACAATAGGATTTGTATTAATGTCTTTGGGCACAATATAGGGAAGGGAAGGTGAATCTTCTTCAGGAATGATGTTTGAGGAGTCATGCACAGGAGACACCTCAGGAATATTTTCTGAGTTTCCAACAGCTTCATCAAAATCACACAATTCAGTGTAGCTTTGATCATTGTTTTCATCAAAGTCAACATGAATTGATTCTTCTACAACAAGTATTCTTTTGTTGTAAACTCTGTAGGCTTTGCTAGTATTGGAGTATCCAAGGAAAATCCCTTCATTACTTTTGGAATCAAACTTATCAAGGTTATTTTTGCCATTGTTGTGAATAAAGCATCTACTTCCAAAACCATGGAAGTATGAGATGGTTGGTGTTCTACCATTCCATAACTCATAGGGTGTCCTGGTGTGAAATTTGTTTATGAGAGTTTTGTTTTGGACATACACTGTTGTGGTGACAGCTTCTCCCCAAAAGTATTTAGGTAGGTTGTTTTCTGACAGCATAGTTCTTGCTGCTTCACAAATGGTTCTGTTCTTTCTTTCTGCAATACCATTTTTGCTGTGGTGTTCTTGGAGCTGAAAAGTTGTGCTCTATTCCTTTATGATAACAGTATTCTTCAACACCAGTGTTCTCAAATTCTTTACCATGGTCAGATCTAATTTTGATGATAGACAGACCTTTTTGGTTTGGAATTTTATTGAACAATTTGACCAGGTGATCTAAGGTTTCCCTTTTGGATTCAAGGAGGATAATCCAAGTGAATCTAGTGTAGTCATCAACTACCACTAGCGAGTATCTCTTTCCACCAAGAGATCTGGTTCTAATGGGTCCAAAAAGATCCATGTGGAGTAGTTGTAGAGGTTTTGTAGTATCTAATCTTGTTTTGGTAGAGAAGGAGGTTTTATTTTGTTTGCCACATTGACAGGCTTTGCATAGCTTGTCCTTTTTTAAGGGAATTTTGGGTAGGCCTTTGACTAGGTTTCAATTTGCTAATCTGGAGATGCTTTTGAGGTTGAGGTGAGCCAGTCTTTTGTGCCAAAGCCATGACATATCAGACTGACTATAGGATAGTAGGCAGTGTGCATTGGAGGACTCCACAATTTCCAAGTTTAGACAGTAGAGATTTCCCTTTCTTGTTCCAGTGAGAATGGCTTTGTGGTTGACATCTTTGACAGTGCAGTGGTTCTTTGAGCATACAACATAATATCCCTTGTCACAAATTTGACTGATGCTAATCAAATTGTGTTTGAGACCTTTTACATAAGACACATTAGTGAAAATGATGTCTTTAGTAACAAGGTTTCCTGACCTGTTACTAAAGACACAAATTTGACTCATGCCGTATATTAGTCTCGCACGGGGCTACTTTGTCCCGCGCTGGACAAGCAGTCGGACAGTAAATTTTTCCTTGACAAAAACAGTGCAGAAAAATTCCAGAAAATTGAAAAGATTAATAATACCCAATTGTAACGAAAGTCTAATCCTCTTAATTAATTGTCCCCAGCGGAGTCCCCACTGTAGCGATGCGTGAATTTTTTTAACATCTTGGAGTCACCACTTATTATTTATTGATGGAAAACAATAAGAAAAACATTTTTGATATTTTCAAGAGATTCAAGGGTTCGGGGGTTATGTTATGGAATAGGTAGGTCAAGGAGCATCCATTCTACCCAATCCGAAGATTGGTCTGACTAATTGGGTGTTATTAATCTAATCAATCTATGAACAATAAAAAGAAACAAATAAATCCTAATTAATTTATTAATTAGGAATGTCGGATTGTATGCTTCGAGATCGCCTCAATGAATTGAAAGGACTCTAGGCTAATCCTTTTGATGGGATTACACTACTCTAAAATCAATAGAGGGATTGAGAAGAGAAACGAAAGTTTAAAGGATGATTACCTTTTGAGAAGAGATTCGGACAGAGTTTCGACTCAAGTTTAGAGTCGAACCTTGATGCGGACAGAGCTTCGCCTCGATCCTTGATTCGGATCTTGATGCGGACAGTGCTTTGCCTCAATCCTTGGTTCGAGCTTCGATGTTTGTTTATCAACAAGGTTGATAAACAAACTTTAGGTGATTTAGGGTGATTTTGTAGGAATCTTTCAGGGAGAGAAACCCACAAAATGTGTGTGTTGTGTGCTTTCGATCGGGGATCGGGGACCTCTGAAATACTGAAAGCCTCAAAGTATTTATAAGGAAAGAGGTGGATGCATGACTTGGTCACCAAGTTTAGGAGACTCAAGTAAATTGGGACTCCTCCCCAGGAAGCTTCCAGAACCCTCTCATGATTTGATACCCGGATTGGATGATATTTATCAAGAAAAGAATTTGAAATAGAGAAGGAAAGTGATTCTGCACATCCTGCCGAGGGGTTATCTCGCGCGAGACACATATGTCCCATGCGAGACAACTAGTCAAATGACCATTTTGTCCTCTTTAGTTGTTCCGTTTGTCAGTTAGGTCCAAAACTAACGAGGTTAGTTAGAAACTTAACGAAACATGACGAAACTGATATGCTTTCATCAAAAACACAAAAGAGAGATGAAGAGTAGTGAAATCATGTAATTATGAGTTTAGAATGGGGTGTCTATAGAGCCCCTCGGCGACAGGTCTTATGAAAGAAAAAGTGTCGTCGATAGAAAAGATATCATTCTGAACACTGGGATGGTCATGCCGCACGGCTGCCTACGTATCTCTATCGGAGAATCAGACCAAAACGTAGTTCGACTCCAAAACACGAAAAGACTGCTTTAGGTATTTTGAAAATCATTTTTGAAAATCGAGGAGATTTTATTTTTGAAAAGGAAAATCCATACCGAGGAATCAAATCATGACCCAATTCTGAATATAGCTGTCTGTCTGAAGATTCGCCTGTTTGGACTCCGAACCTGTGGGGAAAGATGTTAGAAAACAAAGGTTTACCTGTCCGGTCCTTTGCATTCGAACGATTTGTCTTTTGAGACTGAAGTGGGGTGACGATCCTGGTGATTCGGGACCGAGCTTTTGTTGGTGACGATCCTGGTGATTCAAGACCGAGCTTTTGTTGAGGTTAGTATGTATTTGACATACTAACCTTAGATGCTTGACACATCTAATTGGTGACGATCCTGGCGATTCAAGACCGAGCTTTTTGTTGGTGAGTACTCGACATACTACCTGTAGATGCTTGACACATCTAATTGGTGACGCTACTGGCGATTCAAAACCGGGCTTTTGGTTGGTGACAATCCTGGCGATTCAAGACCGGGTTTTTGTTTTGGTGAGTACTCGACATACTACCTATAGATGCTTGACACACCTAATTGGTGACGATCCTGGCGATTCAAGACCGAGCTTTTTGTTTTTGTTGGTGAGTACTCGACATACTACCTGTAGATGCTTGACACACCTAATTGGTGATGATCCTGGCAATTCAGGACCGGGCTTTTTTTGTTGGTGAGTACTCGAAATACTACCTGTAGATGCTTGACACACCTAATTGGTGACGATCCTGGCGATTCAAGATTGGGCTTTTGTTGCTGACGATCCTAGCGATTTAAGATCGGGCTTTTTTTGTTGGTGAGTACTCGACATACTACTTGTAGATGCTTGACACACCTAATTGATGACGATCCTGGCAACTCAAGATCGGGCTTTTGTTGAGGTGAGTATTTGACATACTAACCCTAGATGCTTGACACATCTAATTGATGACGATCCACCTGTAAGGGCGCTGAATCGGGCTTTTTGTTAGAATATGCTTGACGCATGGCACTTGACGTGATGGATGCTTGACGCTTGAAGAGTTGCTCGACGCACTTAATTAGATGCATTGATAGATGGTAAGCGAAATCCAAACACTTAACATGTTTGATCTGAGAGTAGACACTTGACGTGCTTTTTTTTTGCACTTTAATTCCTGCAAGAGGGTTAGTGAAAGCATTTGCATAACAACATATATTCACATAAGCATTTGTTTGTTCAAGACGATCAATGTGCACTCGACTCCAAGAATCAGCGTGGAGAATGAGTTCTATTATGTGAGAATTGAATTTTTTTTGTGTGATTTAGATTTTAGTTTTAGAAGATCAACTCGTGAGGTCCATCTAAAGGTCGAATGAGACAATCGTCTAATAGGATTCCGTTGAGATAACTCAAGTTCAACGCTAAGGTTCGGGATACTTTAAGAACTTTTCGTTTTCGTAGGACTTTTTCATCGTCAAGCTCCAAGTTTCTCATGTGATGATCATTGACTGAACAAGGTTTAAACCACTCCAATGGCTTTTGCTATGTAGAACTTATGCTGCCTAATCCAAAGCGCGTATTATCCAAGGCTTCTCTTGACACTAAGCCCCAAGACTTCTTGTATGATGTAGATGACTTCATGAACAGGCTTGAGAGGCTGCGTAAATTGAAGAAGGTTGAAGGATTCCCTCCCTTTTTCCTTTGAATTTTTTCTTTCTTAGTGATGCACCCTGGTTTTTGCCTAGACCGCCCTTTCGGGTTTTCAATCTAGCGGGCATCTCTTTTGCATCTTTTGTTTTTTGTGCTCTAACTTTTGCCTAGGCCGTTCTTTACGAGTTTTCAACCTAGCGAGCCATTTTTTTTTCGAAGAGTATGTTTACTCGAAGGGGACTCAGTTGGAAGAATCTCATTAAGGAGAAAGATGAGGCCTCAAGCTTAGTGGAGGAGAGACGGACTTTATTTTTTTTTGGAAGGTGATCCAAGCATTGACTCTTTGGAGAAGTGCATTCTCTAATGATGAGAGTGAATAGCGAAGAGGAAAGCTCCTAATGCAGATTTGATTACTCTTGAGAGTTTGAGTAGAGATTGACTGGGGGAGGAAAGGTTAGGAAGCCCCAGTTTTGCTGCTTTGATTTCAAGAGTGTGTATGAGAATGGCTAAGAGGAAGCCCCTAGACTCAACAAAGAACGCTATATGGCTCAAAGATCTAGAAAAGTTGTTCTACCTTTAATGGACCTATGTATCATCTAGAAATTTCTTAACGAGTTTGAAAAGAAAGCCAATCATTAGTACGACTTAAGGCTAAACATTTTTCTCTATGGATTGACGTTGAAAGTCTTCTTCGTTTGCATTGCCATTCAAGCTTTGTTGTAAGAGGATGTTGAGGGATCCTCTTTTCTTCGTTGGTAATCACTTGACTCTTCTTCTTTGTGGGAGAGTCCTTTTTGCCTTTGTTGAAATTCCATCTTTGTTGTGGGGTAATGAAGGCTTGAGAGTTTTTTTTTCTCTTTTTTTTTTTTTTTGATGCTCTAATTTTTGCCTAGGACGATTTGAGGAGTTTCGACCTAGCGAGCTTTTTTTTTTTTTTTTTTTTTTGTACTCTCAAAGCCTTGAATTGAGTAGCCACACTCTTCTTAGGATGAATGTTGATAGCAGCGCCTTTTGCTTCCTTTGCTTGTTGATCTTCGACTTTCAACATAAGTAATGTTTAGCCTTGAGCCTTCTAATGATAGTTTTCATTTCAAACTTGTTTAGAAGTTTCTATTTTTTCGTGATGATTTAAGGAATCAGGGTCCACTAATTGGCATGGATCAAATGATAGTCATAAAGAAAAACATCCCTTGGGAAAGTGTTTAGGATAAAGAGATAACTTTTATTAATAAGGAAATTCGAAACAGACTTGATAGTTCACTTGACACAAACTAGAAAGGATAGAGATGAACTAGAATGACAGAACGACTCTTTGAGAACATACTAGGAAGCCATCCTAATCTATTTTTTATTTTTTTTCAAAGGATAAAGGAAGAGGACAATCGGAGCCCCAAGGTGGTGATGCTACAGTTGATCTTGCCGGCTTCATACAAGTCTTAGATGGCATCCCTCAAATTGTAGCAATTGTTGGTGTCATGACCACTAAACTGATGGTAATCGCAAAATTTGTCGTGGTCCCAGTCTTCTCTCATTTTCTTAGGATGATAGTCTTCCATTGGCTTCAATTTTCCTTGGCCTACTAGATCATCGAACATTTCCTTAAGAGTAGTTCCACCAAAATCATGATAGGTACGACCGGTGCTCCCTTTTGTTGGGCAATTCTCCTTTTCTGAATTCTTTCTAAGACGGATCAATTTATCAATTCTAATGCCCGATTTATGAAGCTCGAGGAAACTAGGGAAGTAATTGCCGACAAGCTTTTCTTGGTACTCTTCGCGGAGACATTGAAGTAGGATGTGAATTTGTTCGTCTAGGCTTGGCCTATCAACGATTTCAGTCAGTTTGATCCTCCATCTTTTAACAAAATCGGCGAATGACTCATTTTGTTGTTGCTTAGTTTGCTCAAGGTCTCTCCTAGTAGTGCGGTAGGTAGTGTTGTCCTCAAATTGTTCTTGGAAGGCATGACTGGCGAGTGGCCAATCAAGCCTTGTGGAGAGTAGGAGGTTCATGTACCAATTTCTAGCGGCACCATCAAGGGTTTGAGGGAAGCATTGAACTAGCAAGTTGTCATCAACACCCATAGGTAGCATGGCCCAAGAGTAAGTTTCCAGATGGGATTTTGGACAAGTAGTGCCATTGAATTTTGCAATGTCGAGTGTCTTATACTTTCTAGGAAGCTTTGACATGGATTGACGAAGGGTGTCATAGTCAATAGAGAGCGAGGCTCAAGTGGATTGGGACTCCTCCCAAGGAAGCTTCCAGAACCCTCTCATGATTGGATACCCGAATTGGATGATATTTATCAAGAAAAGAGTTTGAAACAGAGAAGGAAAGTGATTTTGCACATCCTGCCTAGGGGTTGTCTCGCGCAAGACACATATGTCCCATGCGAGACAACTAGTCAAATGGCCATTTTTCCTCTTCAGTTGTTTCGTTAGTCAGTTAAGTCCAAAACTAACGAGGTTAGTTAGAAACTTAACAAAACATGATGAAACTGATATGCTTTCATCAAAAAACAAAAGAGAGATGAAGAGTAGTGTAATAATGTAATTATGAGTTCAGAATGGAGTGTCTACAGTAGGAGAGTTTCTTAGCTGTCTGATTGTCCTTAGGTTTCTTTGGTTCAGGACATTCAGATGAGTAGTGACCAAGTTTTTTGCAGTTGAAGCATTCAACTTTCTTTTTGTGGTTCTCTTGATCAGATGTGGATGGACTGTAGCTTCTCTCAAATGTTTTCTTGTGAGTTCTCATGGCATTTCTGACAGCCATGGATATGAGACTTGGTAGGTCTCCTTGAGAGATGTTGTTTGAGGGGTGGTTTACTTTCTGAAGGGAGATGAGAACCATGGAGTCAATATCTTGTTGAGCATTGGGTTTGTGAGGAGTTTCTTGGGTAGCTAAGGCAAGGGTTTGTGAGATAGAAGGAACAGGTTGAATTTTTATCATTCCTTCTAGTTCATATGCCTCAAGCTTCCCAAAGTATTGCTCAACAGTCATGGTGCTCCATTCTGCACCTTCTCTTATGGGCAAGGCTACCTTGTCATATTCTTGGGGAAGGTTGGAATATATTTTCAGGCATAGGTCTTGGTTCTCAAAGGTTATTCCATGGTCAGCAAGGGATCTGACAAGGTCTTCAAATCTTGGTCTATCAGCAATGACCTTTTCACCAGGGTAGAACTTAAAGTTGTCTAGTTGTCTAAGCAGATTGTACAGGTTTTGGGTTCTAACACTGGTGTGTTTCTGGAACTTGGTATGGATGAGTTTCCAGGCTGATTTTGCAGTAGGTTCTTTAGCAATTTCTTGTGCTAAAGAGTCATTCACACTCTTTTGAAGTATGTTTTTGACTTTAAGGTTGGCACTAATTAATTGCCTTTCATATTCAGTCCAGTTTTCTGGATATTTCATTTTGCTGGCTCCACCATTTGAATCTGGTTGGATAGGATAGGTAACTTCATTTTCTAAGGCATACCAGTTCCATATACTATTTGCATCAAGATATGTTTTGATTTTTGATGCATAAATTTCAAAGGATCCACAGTCATCAATGTGTGGAATGTCTTTCTCATTATTTCTTCTTGGTTGAGGCATGGTGGGTTGAGAGATGATCCTTCACAAGTTGTTAGACTTTTGGTGGTGAAGACAAGCTCTGATACCAATTGAAAGGTCCGGTTTACTTGATCAACTAAAATAAGATCAGACAGTTAAGCTTTGGCAGCTAAGGTGTATTCTTAGCTGTCAGATATTAACTGATTAGATGACAAGAGTTTAATGTGCAGCGGAATAAATAATGGTGAAATAATATAAAGACAAGTGATTAGTGTATGTGTGTGTAAGTGAGTGTGTGTTTGTGTGTGATAATACCAAATGACACAAGGGTTTAAAGTGGTTCAGAGTTCACTCCTCATACGTCCACTCTCACTGTCAACCTTGACAAGTGAGTTCAATCCACTATACTCTAGTTTCCTTTAAGAGTTACAAGATTGAATAGGCAAGTTCCTTGAACCTCCTCTTCCTAATTAGTACAGTCAATTAGGGATTTGCTTGTTACGAAGCAAATTACAATACACACTTAAAGTCAGTCTTAAGTGGTTTACAAAGTTGTTTATAGACTTGAAGTACAGTCTCAAGTGTCTGAGAATTGTTTGATAATGGTTTGCAGGTATGTAAGTGTGAAGGGAAGGTTGCAAAAGTTGTGGTTTGAAGGGCACTAGCTTCAGTCAAGGAGGTTTCCTTTTATAAGCTGGAATATAGCCGTTGGGGAGACAATGCAGTAAATGAATGTGGGTGAAATAGTGTTTGCATTTAGAGGATTGTTGACTGGATAAGAACAGCTGGAATTTGCAACCCTTGTGTAGAGGATCTTCATGGAGATGACAAGGCAATGTTTGTTGAGAGTTTTGGACAAGGCACATCTTGGTCATCACAGAGATAAATCATTGCTGCTATCTTTGAAGATCATAGCTGTCAGAGGGATGAGACCTCTGCTGTTGAGATTCTTAGCTGTCAGGTTTAGCTATTTGATCTAGATGAGTAGGAGTCAATGATTGAGATAGATGACATGAAATGATCTCTTTGTAAAGAAATACATTTGATTTATTTGATTGGTCTTTATTGATCATTGCTGTCAGGTTGATTTATAAGTTGTGCAGGTTAAGTCTTGGCTGTCCAATGTCTATTGAGTGTATCTTCGCTGTCAGATAACATTGAATATGTTTCTTTGTCAAAATCATATATAACTATGTATCTACATAGTTAGGTCCTAACAAATATAATTAAGCCTCTTAACCATCAACTCAGAATTTTGTGCCTACAATTATTCTACTAACATTAAGAGAACTTTTGAACTTGTGTACATAATCTACTAAGGCTCCGTTTGTTTCGACGTAAAATGTTTTCCGGAAAACGTTTTCTGGAAAATGTTTTCCTGTAAAATGTTTTCCTGTAAAATGTTTTACGGAGGTAGAGCGTAAAATATTTTACGGAGGAAAATATTTTACGGAGGAAGGGTGTAAAATGTTTTCGGGTGTTTGGTAAAACGACTCATATTTCACAAGGTGACCTACCCCCCTTGCCCAAAATTTTTTTTTTTTTTTTTTGTAATCGCCCCCTACCCCCTGCCTACCCCCCACCCCCCCACCTTTAACCCCCCAAAAAAATTTTTTTTTTTATGTCGCCCCACCACTGCCTACCCCCACCCCCCCGCCCTTCCCCCAATTTTTTTTTTTTTTTTGTAATCGCCCCACCCTGCCTACCCCCTTTACCCCCACCCCCGCCCCAAAATTTTTTTTTTTTTTTTTGTAATCGCCCCCACTTTGACCTACCCCGCCCCCCCCAAAAAAATTTTTTTTTTTTTTGTAATCGCCCCCTGCCACCCCTGCCCCCACCCCCACCACCCAAAAAATTTTTTTTTTTTTTTTTTGTAATGTCGCACTGCCTGACCCCACCCCCCCCCAAAAATTTTTTTTTTTTTTTTTTTTTTGTAATCGCCCCCCTGCCCCCACCCCCACCCACCCCCTACCCCCGCCCCCCCCAAAAAAAATTTTTTGGGGGGGGTGAGTGGGTGGGGGGTGAGGGGGAGGGTAGGGACGATTACAAAAAAAAATTTTGGGGGGTGAAGGGGGTGAGGTAGGCGGGGAAGCGATTACAAAAAAAAAAAAAAAAAATTTTTTGGGGGGGGTGGGGATGAGGTGGCGAGGTAGGCCAAAAAAAAAAAAAATTTTGGGGGGTGGGGTGGGTGGGGGTAGGCGAGGTAGGGGGGCGATTACAAAAAAAAAAAAATTTTGGGGGGGTGGGTGGAGTGGGGGGGGTAGAGCGAGGGGTAGGGGGCGATTACAAAAAAAAAAAAAAAAAATTTTTGGGGTGGGTGGGTGGGGGGGGTGGGGGTAGGCGAGGGGTAGGGGCGATTACCAAAAAAAAAAAAAAAAAAAAAATTTTGGGGGGTGGGTGGGGGTGGGGTAGGGGCTGGGGGGTGGGGGCGATTACAAAAAAATTTAAAAAAAAAAAAATTTTTTTTTGGGGGGGGTGGGGGGGTGGGATAGGCGGTGGGGTGGTTGTGCGGGCGTAATATGAGTTGTACATTAAGGCCTCCATTTTCCGGAAAATGTTTTACTTAGGACAAGGTCAGTAGGTCGTTTTACTTAGGAAGGGCGTAAAATGTTTTCCGGAAAACGTTTTACTTAGGCAACCAAACAGCGGAAAACGAGTTATTTTCCGGAAAACATTTTCCGGGGGCTAACCAAACACCGTAAAACAGGTTATTTTCCGGAAAATATTTTCCGGAAAATGTTTTACGGTGAAACAAACGGAGCCTAATTGTAATTCAATTTGATGTCCTTATTTAAAATTAATATTTACGGACAAAGTTGTTGTATTTTTAGAAGATACATTCATATGGATTTATTTTTTAAATATATTTATTTTTGGGATGGAGGGATTAGTATTTTTAATGATTTGAAATGTACATAATTTCTTTTTTTGGTTAAAACACAATTAAATTGATAATAAAATTAAAATACAACTATTTTTTCGTAACCAAAATAATTGTTGACGATTAAAGCAAGGTTAAAGTTGTTGTAACTGAAAAAGAAAAGTTAAAGTGGTTGTTGGGTTAAGGCTAATACCAAAAGAATGTCATAAACCTCGTGACTTTTTTCTTGATGTGGGAGCCAAAGAAACCTAACACACTTCAACAAGGGGAATCTATTTTAAAATTCGAGAACGATGCTTATAGCACAAGTGCACTACTTATTGCCCCCATCCCATTTCACAATTGGTTTTACTTCAATTTATTTTGAATTAAGTTTTTTAATTGAATGAAAAAAAATATGATCATATATCTATAATTATGTAACGAAGGGGGTTTCCAATGCGAGATCTAAAAACATATCTTTCCGTCGCATTATCTTTCTAAAATGTTGTAATTGATGCAAAAATAAGATAATAACTTCAGAATTTCGTGTAGATAATTAAAATTTTACACTCCATGACTCCCTTCGTCACAAATTAAAATCTTAATTTGCTTTATTCTTAAAATTACAAATAATGAATAGTATTTTGGATACTTTAATTGACACAACGTAATAAAGCATAATAACACAGATAAATATATCACTTATGTATCGCGCACAATTATCAGTAATGCATATTTAACTATCGTTGAATCGTGCACGTCAACGAAGGGAGAAACTAAACTTTCGAAAAAAAGATAGCAATATCAAAATCTGACTGAAAATCCCGTAGATTACATATATTCATACTATGATATTTATACTATAGTAGTCCTAATCAAAATAAAGGAAACAAATCCTAACTAAATTATTTTTATTCTAAATTACCTATCTGATAAGGTAATTTACATGTCCCCTTCAGCCCAAACCATTCTACATAAAAATTAATGATTTTTCCAGAATCCATATACAATCTTTAACCCAAATCCAAATTCCATGTAAACCCAAAGCCCCTTTAACCCAATCAGATATATTTTCTAAATACCTAAAATGCCCCACCCCCTTCGCACAAAACCCTAAACTCCCTCCCTTTCTCTAATTCAAACACACACTTACAAACACTTTCTCTCTTAACTCTCAATCTTACTCTCTCTTTATACAACTAGCGGATTATCTCAATTTTACCAATTAAATTAATGTATAAAATTTGTAGATGAAATACAAGATTTTTTAAGAATTATTTTTGTTCATTTTTGAGTTTTTTGTTTTAAAATATGAGTCTTAAGAGGTTATGGGACGTGAGAAATGGCAAAACATCCCATACACCGGAGACAAGATGACCGGTGATTCATTTTGGTTTGGTGAATAGTTATGATATGAAGTGGCAAAACTGCTTATAAAATTTACTATTATACATTAGTTATAAGAGTAATTATAGTATTACACCTAATATATGAATGGATTGATTGATAAATAACGAAATATTTTTATAATTTTTTAAGAAATGTGAAAATGTGAATTTTTTTTTCTTATACCTAAATTAAAAAGTAATTATAGTCTTATACATTATGTTTTGGTATAGGAGCCGACTGGTTAATTAATAAATTATGATACTTTTTAAAGATTTTTTTTTAAAAAAATATGAAAAATTGCAATTTTTTTTACTCTAAAATGGCGTGTCGTTGAATATAAAAAATTTACCATTGATACAGTGGCGACTCCGCTGTGGATGATTAAATTAAAGTGGGCATGCAATTAGGTGTTATTAATCTTTTAATTTTCTGTAAAATTTGATTTTTTTTTTTCTGAATTTTTCGAAGTTTATTTACAATGTTTTCGTCAAAAAAATTCCAGAATGATTGCCTCGTACACGAGACAAATTGTCTCGTATGATGAGACAAGGCTACGAAAAAGTTCCACAAGTTGAAAAAGTTAAGGTGCCATCTTGATTCCATGATTGTCAATCATTCTCTTGTCACTATCAATAATCACCTCATGATTGCATATTTATGATTACCTAATGATTGGCATCATTATTTTAAAAAATCCGAAAATTTCAAAAAATAAATTAAAAAAAAAGTATATTCTTTGTTCTAACTCAATTTTTGTAGAGTTACAATGTTTAATGTATGATTAAATTTATGAATGTTTTAGATTGGACTTTTAATTTTTACCGGTCATCGATTGACTCGGGCTCGTTGTTAATTAATTAATTCTCTCTCTCTATGTGTGAACTATGATGGCCTGAGTCCTCCTAATTTGGGGAAAACGTAGGCAATTACTTGTTACAGTCATTGCTTGTTTTTATTTTGGTTTTCAAAAAGAAAAGAAAAAACTAATTTTTTCTATCACCTATACTTGACACTCACACACGTGCATATCATATTTAACCCGAGGTTCCACAATAAGAACGGATGTCGGTCACCTATGTCCCCGATCTCTCCGAAGTTGGTGCACCCTACTCTGCAGTTCGCTCATATACGACTGTCATACTGCGGGGAGCCTAAGCATTAAGCCTGCATAAATCTCATGCATCATTCTATGTGTTTTAAGACACTTATTTAATCGGTTGTGCAATATAACTAAAATAATCACTAAATTGTTAGGTTTGGATTTGAATGGTGGATTCCGAAAAGAATGTGGAACCTTTGCCAAAAATTGTCCATTATGGGGAGTGCAATACAAGTGGAATACAAGGGGCTCACATTATAGGGGGACGAATCCATTGTTCCAGGATTTAGGTAGAAACCCCAAAATGGATTTACCTCCGTCCAACAAAAATAGGAGTTGAAATCAATAATAGTCGGTGGTGTAGTCTCATGCGGTACAAGTCTTGTCTCGTGCTAGATATCTTCTCTGTTTGGGTGATTTGTGCCGTTTGGTGAAACATCTAAGCCTTCATACCCCTCATTTAGCCGACTTGTTGGGACACAATCATGGTTTAACACAGTTGCTACACATATAGGTCTGACATCAAGGATAGTAGCTTGCTTAAGACTTTCCCAACACAATGTACAACACTCAAGCAACAAAAGAGGTCCATGCTCTCAAGACCCGCCTAAAAGGGAAAGTGAATCAAATGGTTGAAGAATACGCCTCCGCCTTATACACCTACTTCAAGAGACGAATGGAGGGAGAATTCCAAACCCGTTAACGACCGCAAGGGGATTACTATAAGAAGGAAATCGCTACTCTTCATGGCTGCCTACAAGCTCAAGATGAATTCAATAAGAAGGAGATTGAAGCAATTCAAGCCCGCCTATAAGCTCAAAAGGAATGCTATAGGAAGGAGGTCGAACCCCTTTGTGAGATAACCATACCTAAGAAGAAGAGACACTATGGCAAACTTGAAGGAATTAATCGAAAGGGTCTCTTTGGCATCCTCGTAAGGAAAGGAAAATTCAAAACAAGGGTAGGTGGTCCTCCCAAATATATGAGTCCTAACCATGCTTATCACCTCTTCTGCAAGTTCCACAACACCACCGGCCACGACACCAACCCTCTCCCTTAGCTTGAAGAAGATGAAGCCTCCAAGATGAACTCAAGACTTACCACTTTAGGGTTACAACTATCCTCTCCCCTTTCTGCTTTGACATAGATTAGGTTTAAATTTTGAAGTATGAGCTCGAAGAGCTTTTCTGTCTTTCTAGTCCATCTCTTCCCTCCATCTAGCACTACCAGAAAAAGGTCATTTAGCGACGGAAATTTCCGCCGCTAAAATTAAATTTCCGTCGCTAAAATAAATCACCGACGGAAAAATTCCGTCGGTGGTCCGCCGCTACCAGCTCGTCGCAGTGCTCCGACGGGTCAATTTTCGCCGCTATTTTTTTCTTTTACCGACGGAATTTAATTCCGCCGGTGAATTAATGGTTTCAGCGACGGAAAATTCCGCTGCTATATTAATTTAATTTAATTAAATTTTCATTTCAGCGGCGGAAATTTCCGTCGCTGTAATAAAAATTAATTTAATTAAATTAATTTCAGCGGAAATTTCCGTCATTGTAATAAAATTTAAATTAAAATTAAATTATTTCGGCGGCGGAAATTACTGTCATTTGAAATTATTTAATTTTAATTTAAATTTTATTACGGCGACGGAAATTTCCGCCGAAATCAAAAATTAAATAAAAATTAAATGATTATAGCGGCGGAAATTCCGTCATTTGAAATTAATTTATTTAATTAATTTTTATTTCGGCATTAATTTCGGCGACGGAAAATTCCGTCGGCGATTACTGAAAATAAATTTTAAAAAAATAATTTAAAATATCAATAAACCAAAATTTTTTGTACTGATATAACATTTCAATTTATAAAACTAAAACTATAAAAACTAAAATTCAAATATCGAGCGTACCAAATAAAAACTAAATACCACCGTACCAATTCGGGAGGGGAGAGGGGGAGGGGGAGGGGGAGGGGGAGGGGGAGGGGAGAGGGGGAGAGGAGAGGGGTGGAGCGGGGGAGAAGCGGGGAGGGGCTCCCGCGGGTACCAAATGTCTCAAATGTTTACAAACAAGTATAATTTAATACAAAAATGTCTAAAAATCCGCAATCAACTTTGGGGGCCAGGAAATTACCACAGGAGTCTGGCCGAGATGAGCTATCAACGGCGCCAATTGTCTTTGAGTCTCTGCATGTTGTCTTTGAATCTCTGCATGACGTCGATCGTTCTCCTCCTGCATCTGCGTCTGAGCGCAGCATCCGCATGGCTTTGCCGCTCGCGTTTCTCCTCCTCAGCGCGGCCTCCAGTGTCGACCCTCGGATCATGAAACGTGGGGTGGGCTACATTTCGCCGACGGCCGGTCGGCGTCGACGGGCATTGCCGCCGTAATCCCCATCCCTAACACTCGGGCTCCTCTCCTTGGATGTCCACGAGAGGTGACCTCGTGCCAAACATCGAGCACGAAGGGGACGGGCTCACGGGAGGCGTTCCTTCGGGAACAACGGCGGCTTGATATGCGGCTGAAAAATAAAACAAACAATTATAATCATATACACAATGTAAGGTACATAAATAAATTTACATATTCAAAATCAAGTCATTTAATGATAGTTTACTTACAAAGGCATTAGCGAGATCGATCGTCAACCCATTGCGGAGGTTGATCGGGCGCCGTAGAATTCCGAATATGGGTGCTAGCGTAAACATCCACAAAGCGATATTCGGACCATACTCCCTTTCCTATAAATAAAATAAGCGAGATTATTACTTTGAAATTGTATATATAAATGCAACATTTAAGCTGATTTAAAAGCATGCATACACTACATTTACACTAAAACTATGGATTTCATAGCATCAACATTGGCTCCCAGCTAACATACGTACATAAACCTATTTAAAAGCATCCATACACTACTACATTTAAATTAACATACATACCATGCGGTCGTGATGCTCGGTGATCGTGAGCGTCCCCGTATGCTGGCAACGCCCGACCCAGGAGCTGCTCTATTGGCCTTGGCCTGTTCGGATATAGCCTTCGCCGCAGCCGACCCCCAATATTCGCAAAATTGACCAAACACCTCATCGGTCATAAAAGTAGGACACAAGGGCTGTTCTCCCGCCGCGAGCCGAGTAGTATAATAATTTTTCTTCGTGGTACCTATAAAAAATATGAATATCTCGTAAACATATAATGATGACATTATAAAATTAAAAGATTATAATCATTGTTAATTAAACTAATTAAGGATAGATAAATATGTTACAAATAAAATCTGTAAATAGCTTGTGAGCCTGCTGATCGAAAACATATCTAGCCGTCGCCTCGCTGATGTCTGGCGCCCAATAATATATAGCCTACAACATATAATGATAACATTACAAAACTAAAAGAGTACAATCATTATTAATTATAACATTTTAATAACAAACTAACATTTAAGTTTTAAATAAAAACCATTAACACATTACCTTAAACTCATCCCACGCATCGTCCTTCTGCCTCTGTGGCAATTTTTTCCAGTTGGGCCAAAACTCGGTCATTTTTCGAGACCGCCAGTATTGCCCGATCTTAGTCCCTGTGGTGGGGTATCCACCTACAAACCTGTCAAGTATATTTATACAATAACATTTTAACTTAAATAATGAATTATATATAAAGCAAAAAGGAACCAACTTATATCAAATTAATGAAGAGTTACTTACTGGTCATAAAGTGATGATATCTGACAAATATCCTCCCCTCGGAATCGACGGTAGCACAGTACCGGCCCCGAGGTGGAGCTAGTACTACTGCGTGAAGGGTCGACATCATCGCTATCGGATCGGGACGGTTGCGTCCCAGTAATCAATGTGTAAATAGGCTTAGTCTTCTTACCCTTGCCCTTTCTACTAGAACTCATACTGTATTACAGTAAAAATATTAAAATATACAACTTTAACAATAGGAAACAATATATTCACAATACATCTAAAACTTTAAAGTTCTAATAATCTAAAGCATTCACAATACATATAAAACTTTAAACTATTAATAATATAAAGCATTCACAATACATATAAAACTTTAAAGTTCTAATAATCTAAAGCATTCACATTATATATAAAACGACGGATATTAAAAATAATCTAAAGCATTCACAATACATATGAAACTTTAAAGTTCTAATAATCTAAAGCATTCACAATACATATAAAACTTTAAAGTTCTAATAATCTAAAGCATTCACAATACAATTTTAAACTTTAAACTATTATTAATCTTCGTCCCCATCATCATCCTTTGGACTACGAATTACTACAAAACTCGAGTTCTTCATCTTCGTCTTCGGACTCTGATGAATCAAACTCTGGTTCCTCTTCCTCTTCATCTTCCTCTTCCTCTTCCTCTTCCTCTTCCTCTTCCTCTGATTCATCAATATCAATGTGCGCGAGATGACCTGAACGAGGCGGGGGAGTTGGCAAATTCACTGGTAAGATATCCTCCTCGGGTTCATCAACATTTTGAGGAATATGAGTGACATCATCTAATGGATGATTAGGCGATGAAACGTTAGGTGGCACTGGCATTTCATCCTCTTGATAGGGTGTTTCTAATGACGACTACGTAGTTGTCGACAAGGGTAGGTTGTCAATCATGCTCCTAGCCTTGGTCATCCAAAAGCGACCACAATCCGTCGGGTCGCGGACGAGGGTAGGGAGTCATGTATACATTGCGCTTGAGATGCTAAGATGAAGACGTCGTCGCCATTATGCAGACGAGTCCTTTACATCGACGAGGTCAAATATGGGGTGCTTCTTAACACCTCGCACAGCATCCCGCCAATCACAATTGAACAAGACAACACTGTTTCTACCGAAATACTCCACCTCGACTACTTCTTTCAGGACGCCATAATAATCATTCCCTATAAGCTTCACACCGCTATTCCACGTCAATTTAGAGCCCCCGTAAGCTTTGGTATGAAACACATAGCCATTCACGAAATAACCGTTGTATAAATGAACGTTCAAGTACGGAGATAAAAGTATATAATATAAAAAAATTTACTTTTCTATAAGTCTAATAATTTTTAAAGAATAAAAGTATATAATATAAATACATTTACTTTTCTGATATTATGTATTATTACTAGTTATTATTAATATTATTATTAAGTATTATTATTAATTATATAATAATAATTATTAATATATCCAATTATTTAATTGAATAATTAACAATAGCATCATTATTAGTATTATTATTAAGTATTATTACTATAAATTTTTAAAGAAATAAAAGTATATAATATAAAAACATTTACTTTTTTGATATTATGTATTATTACTAGTTATTATTAATATTATTATTAATTATATAATAATAATTATTAATAACTATTTAATTAAAGAAAATGGTTTGTTAGGTGAATTATGAATCATTGGATTGAATTTTATGTTATGTTTTTAATGGTCAAGATGATGTTTGGTTTATGATCCATGTGATTATTTGAGACCCAATAAAACAATGCCACATGACATTGTTTTATTGGGTTACCAATACTCACATGGATTGATTCCTTAATAAATCTGGACCATTGATTATAAACAATCCAATGATCCAAATTCATTTAAACAAAACTATTTCCCCATCTTTTCTCTTTTTCTAATCACCTCCCTCATTTCTCTCTCTTCATTATCTCAATCCAAACAAACCCTAAGTCTATTTCTCTCTCAGCGCCTCCCTCTGTCCCTCATCTCTGTCGCCCCATCCCTACCCCAATTCTCATCACCGCCACCACTCCTACCCAATACGCCTCCCTCTCCCTTCCTTCCCCAACTACCCAGCAACCCACGCCGACAACCACACAACAAACCAAAACCTTTTCGCTTCCGTCTAACGAAGGGGAAATCAACATTTTCACCCTCCTTCCGCCTTCGTCGCCCTCCGCCACCACTGCCACCTTTGCCCTTCGTCATTCTCTCTCTCTCTCTCTCTCTCTCTCTCTTTCTCCATTTTCTTCGCCCTCCATCACTCACATCCATTTTCTTCGCCCTCCATTTTCTCAATCTGCGAATGGTAATTCGTTGTTTGTTTTTCTAGATCTGTTTCTTTGTTTGATCTGATTTTAGATTTGTTTTCCGTTGTTGGGTTTGGTTTTTTGGTGGTGCTGTTAGTGATGGTGGTTATGGTAGAGGGATGGTGGCGCCGGTGATTGAGACAGTGGTAGGTGGTGGTTATTGGTGGTGGAAGTATGAAATTGGAAGTGGGTTTTATTGAAGATGAAATTAGATTTTCTTTTCATTTCGTTAAATATTTAACTTGTGTTAGTTTATTTAATGGTGGAAGTTTGTGAGGACTGATTTGAGTATAAAAGAAGTTTAGGGGAGCAAAGTGTAACTATGAAATATCAAGGACTGATTTAAGATTAATAAAAGTTAAGGGACTGATTTGAGAATAAGAAAAGTTTAGGGACTGATTTGAGAATAAGAAAAGTTATATCAGGTACAAAAAAAAATTATAATTGATATTTACAATTTTTTTAATTTATTGCATTATCAGCGGCGGAAATTTTCGTTGCTTAATTAATTTATTTTAATTAAATTTTATATCAGCGACGGAATATTCCGCCGGTGAAATAAAAATTTAATTAAAATAAATTAATTCAGCGACGAAGATTTCCGCCGGAGAGTCAATTTATTTTAATTAATTTAATTAAATTTTTATTTCACCGACGGACTATTCCGTCGCTGGAATAAAATTTATTTAAAATAAATTAATTCAGTGACGGAAATTTCCGTCACTGAGTTAATATAATTTAATTTTTATTTCACCAGCGGAATTTTCCGTCGCTGAATAAAAATTTAAATTAAAATAAATTAATTCAGCGACAGAAATTTCCGACACTGAATTAATTTATTTTAAATAAATTTTTATTCAGCGACGAAATATTCCGCCGATGAAATAAAAATTTAATTAAATTAAATTAAATTAATTCAGCGGCGGAAATTTCCGTCACTGTTATCAAAAGATCACTGACGGAATACTATTTCCGTCGGTGTACACCGACGGAATTTGGTCTGTCAGACCATTGCGGCGGGTTGACAGTGGTGGACCACCAACTGAATTTTTCCGTCGGTGACTGACCTTTAGCGACGGAATCCATACTCTAGAGGCGGAAAATTCCGTCGCTAAAACACTTTTTTCTGGTAGTGATTCTTCAACATTCTTCAAATCAAATAGCCTCGTAAACCTGTTCACGAAGTCATTCAGCCTTCTTCAAATCAAACAACCTCATAAGCATGTTCACAAAGTTATCTACAACATGCAACATACTTGGCGCTTGATGTAGAGCATAGCCTTGGACAATCATGTTTAGAGCAAGCAACATAGCAAGAGGCATTAGAATAAGTTGCCAAATCAATTGTTGTCTCCTTCTCCTTCAAAGACACAACTTGATCCAAAAGGTATCCTCAAATCCAAATGAAGATTTACGGTGACCTAGAAAAATACACAACTTGATCAAAAAGGTATCCTCAAGCCTTCTCGCGCGAGACAAGCTCACTGATCAGCAACAATTCTGCAGAAAACCTAACATGGTCCCAACTTGTCAAACCATGTTTCAAACCTGCAAAAATACACCCCTACAGTTCATGCATCTCAAATTTGCTCATTATAGAAAGCAAATTTGAAAAGTTTTTGAACATTTATTTAGTGACAGAGAGAGTAAGTCAATTTAACTACTCCATACAAAAATGAATGTCTATTTTCCATTTTAAAGAAATTTAAAAAATACAACTTTTTGTAAATTTTAATCGCACAAGTGTATGAAAATCTTTATCTACTTTTAAACTTTTAGGTTTGCATGTATATAATGGATAATGATTTTTTTTTGGTAAAATAACATTTAAAGACAATTTTAGCAAAAATATCATTCATTTTGGAACAAAATTTTCCAAAAAGTGGTCATTTAATTTGGGATAAAGGGAGAATCATTTTTTTTTTGTTTGATGTGCACCAATAAGAATTTGTTATATCAATCTTAATTTTCATTTTTTTTTTTTTTTTTTGAGGATATATAAATTTTCATATTTTGTTTGTTAAAGTTCAAACTAGTGGACTTAAAAATCAAAGTAAGATTTTCTTTGAATATTCACTAGGCAAAATGTTATTTTATGCTTTGTCATAAATAATTTCACTTCCATCAATTTATTACAATCTATATTTTATTTTATATCATGTATTTATTGTAGCAACTACAATTTTACACCAAATTCCATCCATTATACCCTGAGCATTATCAATCTCTTTGCCTCAATCTAAACGTATGGTACATATCTTATTTTTAATTAGATTGGTTAATATTCAATCAAATAATAATTGTTATGCTATTTCAAGAAACGTCAAGTGACCAAATCATCATTAATTAAAAGTATGACTTGTCAAATGATACTATTTTTCTCCGGGCGGATGGAGTATGCCTTTTACATTCACAATAATAAATGTTCTTCTACAATACCCAATTACAAAAACAATAAACACAACAACAACAATGTCAAAACAGTAATATGATATTGCTAAATCAAAGACTTTTCCATTGACATATACATATGTCCTGATAATCGAAATAGAGAACGATGCTTATATCACAAGTGCACTACTTTTGAAATAATTTATTTAATTTAATGAAAAAATATGGAAATATGATCATATATATATGTGTATTATTATTATGTAACGAAGGGGGTTTTTTCAATGCGAGATCTAAAAAATATCTTTCCATCGTGTTATCATACTAAAAGGTGTAATTGATGCAAAAAGATAATAACTTCAGAATTTCATGTAGATAATTAAAATCCTACACTCCATGTCTCCCTTCGTCACAGACTAAAAGTTCTACTTTGTTTTATTCTCAAAATGACAATAATTTATAGTGTTTTCTATACTTATATTTGTTTTGGCTAAAAACAGTCAACAATGATGGAAATTGAAATGAAGCTAAGGAGGGTGCAATGGAGTATAATTGATACAATAATGTAATATAGGATGGCTCGATCATGTAACGAGAAAAACCCTTGAGATAACTATCTCGCCGGCACAAAACCTCGGGAGGTGATTATGAGCACCTACCTTCCCAAACAATTGTATTAATAATGAATTACAAGGTAGAAAGCTATGGCGGATTACAAAGTGTTCTTGAGCTATGCGAGTTTAATGCGTGTGTCTCTGTGTTTGTGTCGTGTGTATATATGTGTTGTCTCCAGCCATGAGCTTAAATAAATAAAAGAAAAACAGAAAAAATCAAATCCTACCTAACTCTCCTACAATCTCGGTAAGTCATCTTCATCTTGACTTAGTCTTCCAAGCCGTTGAAAGGAGTCTGTTGGACATGTCTTTTTCCACGTGCTTTTTTATCCCTGTGGTTTAAATATAACAGAAATAAATAAATAATTTAAGTAAATAATTTTTACCTTGCCTTCGATTGTGAAGATGTTGACATGCTGAAAAAAACTCAAGACGTAGCAATCCTGAATTTTACCCATAACAATTGTCCCCAAAAAACTGTCTTTTAAAAGAATTTAAAAGGTTGATTTTTTCCACGTATTTCTAAAAGCTCTGCGGTTAATTAATGGAGAAGATACGTGGCGGTTGAGGAGTTAATCTTCAATTAATTAACGTAACTACTCCCAAGATCTAGGCCTTAAAACCGAAATCTCTTTTCACTTTCCCCTTTATCTTTTCCAATCACTTTCATCCATTCCTCTTCACGACGGTGATTTCTCCCTTGAAGGTAAAAATCATTCCCTCTCTTTCTCTTCCTGGTTCTTTTTTTTTAAAATGGTGAAATCAAAAAAGGGAAAAGCCGCGAAAAATCCTCTGAGTTTACACGAGGACGGGGGTTTTTTGTGTGAAGGTTTGTTGACAAAACCAGATGAAGAAATCTGTGTTTTCAACAACGAACTGATCGAATCTATCAAAGATCGACACTGCTTCCCAGATTCTACTATCTTTAGGCCGTTTGATGTTCTTCTTAGGTCTGATTTCGTTTCCCCGAAATGGATTTGCTTTTATGAGTATCCTGTTAGTCTAGGTTTTTCCTATCCTTTCCCTGCAATGATAAACGAGTTTTTTAGAAAGACTAACCTTGCTTTCGTACAAGTTATGCCCATGGTTTGGAGGATCTTTTCTTATGTCTTGAGGGTGAATCGTGAATTCGGTTTAGATATAGGTTTGAAGGAGTTGGCCTTTGTGTATGAACTCCAAACTTTTGGTTCCACGAGATACCTTCTTAAAACTAGGTTTGGAATGAAGCCTCTGTTTTTGAAAGTAACTATAAGTGATAGGGGTTGGAAATCGAAGTACTTTTTTGTTGAGAAGGACTCTTTGGAGGAAGGAGACTTCTTGGCGACTTAATGGAATAGGGAAGGTATCCCTCTTCTAAATTCCAATTTCCTTTCTTTCCCGCACTTACCTGTTGTAATTTTTCTGTTGGTTTTTGCAGCCATTGATTGGGTGAAGCTTTTCCCTCCATCTGCTGAAACGATTGGGAAGGAGAATAGGCTGTTGGAGTTCTCAGAAGGGGTAAGATCCTTCCAACCATACGAAGATATAACCGTCTCTGAACATAAGGAGATACCACCCTCCCCCGAAATGTCTACTGGTAAGATTTTTTGATCCTTGTGCAACTCTTCTTGGTGTCTCTTGATTCTGCATTCCTTCTTGACAGTGTATTTTCTTTTGGTAGTTTCAAAATCTACCGCTGCTTTTTCTCTTAAGGATCTTCAGGATTTTGTGGGCCAAACCCAGTCGAGTAACCAGATGTTGGTGCCAAAAAGGGAGATGGAGGCACCATCAGTAGGAGCCAGGGTGAAGAAGAGGAAGAGCAGTTCCAAAGAGGTGATAAATGTGGATGAAACAGGCCTAGGGGATGTGGAAGAAGCGCTGGCTAGGGCAGCAGTGGTAAGTTTTTCTTTGAAAAAACAGAGTCACAAAGGAAATAATATATCCATGGTCTTGACCTACTTTTTTGGGCTTTTTGCATGGTGTTGATGCTGCTAAAATGAGAATGAACGCTCTCGAGGAAATGAATAGGAATCTGGTGCTGGAACTTATTCAAGTCAAAAAACAAAGGGATGTCGGGGCAACAAAAATTGGAGATTTACAGAAGGAAGTGGAAAGCTTGATGACAGGGATGTCCTCCCTTCAAGACACACAGTTGCAAGAGAATGAGGATTTAAAGAAGAGTATGATGGCCTCCGCTGCCCAGAGCATGGTTGCAATCAAGTTTCAAATGATGGAGGAGTTCCATGTCGGGAAACACACAGAGTGGAATGTTGAGCAACAACGTTCCCTCTTGAAGACCTTGGAAGCTAAGGGAGAGGAGGTAGGAGAAGGATCCTCTGCAGCCAAAGGTGATGATATCTTGGATGAAGGAGTAACAACATCAGCGACAGTAGCCACCCCGTGAAGGAACATGGTAAAAAAAAATTTGGTTTTGAAAAAATTGGTGTGAAAAACTTTGGTTTTAAATGGGCTGTGTTCCAAAGACAATATTTTTGGTTTGTAATGGGCCCATAAGGGTCAGGACAATATGTTTTTCAAGTGTTGGGTTGGTCCAGCACTGTTTATGCTTTCTGTAGGAAAAACTTTTGCTTGGGTTTTGGAAAAACTTTCCCCAAGTATCATTATGAAAAACGTTTTTAGGAGGTTGATATGTTAACCTCTTCGTAGATGGTAACAACTTGCGAATGGATGTAGGAATCCTTTGCAATTACGTAGATTGACATGAAAATGTCAATAACCGTTTGTACTTAGATGACACGTAAGTGTCATAACCAATTGTAAAGATCTTAGGGTCTAACACATTGATTGAGTGACGATGGGTAATTCGTATATATTAAACATATGGGCCCACCACACACCTCAATCAAGGTAGACATCGTGCGCTCCAGGCGAGGTGTTTAAACCTTAATGGGGTGAAAGAAAGTAATTTCTTTAAACCTTTGAAGGGATTAAGTACCTTAAACGGAGGTGAGATGGCCAGTCTCAAAACGGTTGTTTTCACGAGGACTTGGACTGAATTTGGAGACTTCCAGCTCTTGCAAAATAACAAGTTCAATGAAAGATTTCGACATCTTTTCTGATGTCACATTTTATTTGATAAAAGAAGATAAAAGAATTATAAAAATACTTTCTAAATAAAGAGTAAGAGATAGTCCGTACCTGATTTAAGATGTTAAGTTCCTGGGAGGAGGCTTACATCTCAGTTAATCAGTGAGTTACATTCTAATCTTCCTCGTTTCCTTGCAAAATAGAAACGTGTTAGGGGTGGGCGTTAGCTTAGCTAACGCCCCTCCGATGCTTAAGTCAGTAATTATTCCAAAAATTGAATGAAAATGGAAACAAGTACTTTTATTGAACTTAGGATGGTAAAGATCGTACCTTGATTTTATTTGCATTGTAAAATAATCATGTAAACTTATATAAAGTAGGTTTTGAGATGGATCGCATTCTAGCTTCTGGAAATCCTTGCTCCTTCTAGAGTCGATAGCCAATAGGAACCTTTGCCTGCTTCAGCATCCACTAGGTATGGCCCTTCCCATTTGGGAGCCATCTTTCCAGCATTGGGCTCTCTTGTATTCTGAAATACCTTCTGTAGGACTAGATCACTGTTGTGGGTATTTTTCAGCATGGTGACATCTTCAGTTGATCCTGCATATCAAGATGTCATTCCACTGTAAGTATTGTTTTAATATTTACTTATTTAATATTTCCTAATATATTTATTCTTATTTTCCAGTAATTAAGAGAGAAGAAATGTGGGATATTCTCCAGCACGTTCAACATATCTTCAACGGCTAGGGCGACTTGGTCTCACGGAGGTTGAAAGGATAAGCTTATATCCCGAGATTGTAGGAACCGTATTTGACTCCTTCATACTTATTTATATTTAAGGGGAAATGGAGATGGAACACACTAACTCTCAGACGCACACATACTCTACGCACGAGCTGATTGTAATCCTCTCCATTCTCTTCCAAAGTTGTACTCATAATCATCATAGTGAAACTTTTAAGGTTGGAGACCTAACTCCCGGGGTTTTTTCCAAAGAGGTTGTCACCTCCAAGGTTTTCCTCGTTAACAAATCGTGGTGTCATTATTACTTTTTCTTGCTTTTGTTCCATATAGTCGAATTCCATAGTTCCCTCCTTATTGTTCAATCCACACACTAAACAAAGTTAAGATTCAACTCTATTGTTTTTTCTACCAAAACAATTTGGCGCCCACCGAGGGGCCTCGTGGTTTATCGATTATTTGGATCATTTCCTAAGCAAATTCATTATGTCTGCACCCCCCAATGTGTCCGCCGCCGGCAAGAGTCCCGCCGTTGTTCCCACATCAGGAGGAAGAACCAACTTGTTACCACCACCTCCTCAGACCGGACCTCAGCCAGCTCAACTTACGAAGACTCCACAAAAGGGAACAACCTCTTCCAATGTAGATGCTGACATCCGGAGTATCCTTACCAGGTTGAATCAAAGGTTGGACCAGCAAGACAGCAATTCTAAGGTGCTGACCAATTCCATGATTAAGATGCAGAAAGATCAACAGCTCATCGCGTCTCGGCTTGACAACATATCACCACTGCGTGCAAGGGTTCTCAACTTAGACAACACTGGAGGATCTACATTTTAGATTGAATTCATCCCAATGGGCAATCCTCCTCTAACTCATCCGCTGACATCCTTAATGATGTCGACATGCTTGCCCGGGGACAACCCATTGACGCCATCTTCCGCAGGATTCACCCCGTTCATTCCATTCATTGACAGCACTACTGTCACGACTACTACGGACAACTCTAGTTTGCTAAATAATCTTTTTAATAATAATAATTTCAATCGTATTCCTATGGCTGACCCTTTTGCAGGAAACCCACTAGCCAAACGGATGCGGGATCTCGGAAGGCGATAATGAACGTGCCGGGCGTAACTCCTCCAATCCAACTTTGTGACTCAAAAGCGCTACAATCAATCCCGGTTTGTCCCAGCAATTGCAAATGTTTACATCCCAAAGCGTTTCAGTGTACCATCTACGAAGTTGTACGACGGCACCACGGACCCAGAGGAGCATGTTGCACACTATCAAGAAAAGATGGACATAATTCATATTCCTCTTCAATTCCGGGAGGCCTGCTTATGCAGGGGATTTGGATCAACCTTGTCTGGACCAGCCCTCAAATGGTTGATTAGGCAACCTCTAGGTTCAATTGGTTCTTACGCCCAGCTTATCAACATGTTCTATAACCAATTCTCATGCAGTCGACAATTTGAAAGGTTGACAAGTGATCTCTACAATGTGATCCGGCAGCCTAATGAAACTCTAAAGGATTATGTCCACCGGTTTAATAAGGAAGTGCTAGAAATTCCCAATCTTGACATGTCGACAGCCACAGAAGCATTCAAAATGGGGCTGAAGAAAGACTCACAGTATTATCAAGATTTGGTGATGACTCCTTGTAAGCGGTTGGAAGAAGTCGGGAAGCGGGCGGTGAGATTCATAAGGCCCCTGGAGGAAGACGAGGCTGCGAAGATCGAAGTCCTCATCCAACATGTCGACATATGACAACCCCGACAGAAAAGGCGAGATCGTCCCATCGCAGAACCACCGTTCCAATCCTTATCCGAGAATTGACACTAGCAAAATTAACTCAATAGACGGTGAGGATGAAGATAACGATAATGTACCTAACATTTCGATTATTGTTTTTACGGTGACATTTCGGGTATACTTTGTGCAATGGGCAACCTTGGGGACAAAGCCGGATGGCCAAAGAAGACGGACAAAGCCACGAGGATGGCGTGACAAATCAAAATGGTGCGCTTACCATGAAGACTTTGGACATGTTCGAAGATTGCATAGCACTAAGGAAGGAGATCGGTTACTTGCTCTCGAAAGGACATCTTAAGGAGTTCTTTGGGATCTAGGAAGAAGAAGGCTGAAAATGCGGAAGCTCCTCATGAAGCCAGAAAGACCGGTCTCTCCCCGACATCAACGAAGGTGATCAATTTTATCGGCGGAGGTTCGAAATATGTGGCACATCCTATTCTGCGGCAAAACGACATGCTAAAGAGTCAAAAGAGGAAAAGCCGAGAAAGACATCCCGGGATGTCGACACCTGCCAGGATCCAATCACCTTTGACGAAAGTGATCGAGATAACTTGCTTTGGAACCCCATCGGGACGGTCTAGTTATCTCCTTGCGGATCGCCAATTGTACAATCCGGCGCATCTTGGTTGATGGGGGTAGCTCTGTAAATCTTATTATGTTGGGCACTCTTAAGGAAATGAACATCCCGAGAATCGAGAGATTATTAAGAAGTCCTCGATCTTGGTAGGCTTCGGTGGGGAAGTCAAAGAAAGCGGTGGGAGAGATAAAGCTTCCTATATACTCGAAGGGCCTCGATACCATGGAACGGTTACTGCGTAATTGATTGCGCAACATCTTACAATGTCATTCTTGGAAGACCGTGGATTCATGGAATGAAGGTTGTACCCTCCACTTACCATCAGTGTGTGAAGTTTCCAACACCTTGGGGTGTCGCTAAGATTTACAGTGACCAACAGGTGGCCAAGGAATGTTATAAAACTTCAATGAAGGCGTCGACATCTCCAAAACAAGCATAGCAATTAACAAGGAAAGTACGTGAAGTCCTGGAAGCTAGGGAGGATGATGTGAAAGAAGTATTGCTAGACCCTTCCAACCCGGACATCAAAGTACTTATTGGCACTGACATCCCATCAGATATAGAAGAAAAGCTTGTGGATTTATTAAGAAGCAGAATAAAGAGTTTTGCTTGGAAACATGATGACATGACAGGCATCAGCAAAGATGTCATCACTCACAAACTTAACGTAGATCCTAGCTTCAAACCAGTACACCAGAAACGTAGGAAGTTTGCAGAACCAGAAACCAGATCATCAAGGAAGAGGTAGAGCGCCTACTCAAAGCCAACATGATACGAGAGGTCGATTATCCAAGATGGTTGGCAAACGTGGTTGTGGTAGAGAAGAGAAACGGGAAATGGCGAGTTTGTGTCAACTTCACCGAGTTAAACAAAGCCTGTCCAAAAGATCCTTTTCCTTTGCCGCACATAGATTCGTTAGTTGATGCAACCTCCGGACATGAACTCCTCACATTCATGGACGCATCCTCAGGATTTCAACAAATTCAGATGGAACCATCTGACCAAGAGGACACCGCCTTCATAACACCCACATGTATTTATTGTTATATTGCCATGCCTTTTGGACTAAAAAATGCAGGTGCAACGTATCAAAGGCTCGTCAACAAGATGTTTAAAGATCAAATTGGGGACACAATGGAGGTATACATCGACGACATGGTGGTAAAGTCCAAGAAAGCCGAAGATCACATAAGCAACCTCTCTCAAGCCTTTGACATCTTGGACTGTTTCAATATGAAACTGAATCCAGCTAAATGCAACTTTGGAATGAAGGCCGGGAAGTTCTCGGGTTACATGGTTACTAAAAGAGGCATTGAAGCCGCCCCAGAACAGATATGTGCTATTATCAACCTGTCATCACCTCAATCTGTCAAGGACATCCAAAGGTTGATGGGAAAGATTGCTGCACTTACCAGATTCATTTCAAAATCTTCAGATCGATGCAAACCTTTCTACGACATCTTGAGGAAGAACAATAAGTTCCAATAGGAGGACTAACATGAAGAAGCCTTTCAGGAACTCAAAACCTACCTGTCAACACCTCCATTATTGGCCAAACCTCAAGAGGAGGAACATCTTTACATCTACCTGGCAGTATCCGAAGGTGCTGTAAGTGCAGTCTTGGTGACAGAACGAGATGGTAATCAGCAACCCATCTACTATATAAGTAAGACACTCCTAGATGCAGAGACCAG
This sequence comes from Adenophora triphylla var. japonica, assembly GCA_022495995.1. Classification (NCBI taxonomy): domain Eukaryota; kingdom Viridiplantae; phylum Streptophyta; class Magnoliopsida; order Asterales; family Campanulaceae; genus Adenophora; species Adenophora triphylla. The sequence goes on from JAFEMH010007095.1 coordinate 76,248, forward strand.
GTATTCTCATTTACAAAAATTAATTCTAGCTTTGATAACTGCTTCTATTAAATTAAGGCACTACTTTGAAACACATACTATAATTGTACGCACTAACTATCCTATTAAGAATGTTATGAGAAAACCAGAGATGTCAGGACGAATGGCGAAATGGTCTGTACAATTAAGCACATACGACATCAAATATGAGCCCGGAAGCGTAATAAAATCCCGAAGCCCTAGCAGATTTTGTGGGTGATTTCGATCCAACCACGCAACAAGAAGTAGGAATTGGAAGTACGGCAACTTCAAGATGATGACATCTTAAAAATTTGGACTCTCTACACAGACGGTGCTTCTAACATGAGAGGTACAGGTCTTGGAGTTGTACTAAAATCGCCACAAGGGGACATAATACCACAATTCATCAGTTGCAGTTTCAAGGCTACCAACAATGAAGCGAGAATATGAGGCACTAATTGCGGGTTTAACGGCGGCCCAGGACTTAGATGTCAAGCATATCCGGGTGTTCATGGATTCCTTGCTAATTGTTAACCACTACAACGGATCCTACGTAGCGAAAAATGCTAAGATGACGACATATTTGGAAATTGTAAAAATTCTTTCGGCCAAATTCAAATCATTTTCCTTAGAACAAATCCCACGAGAAGAAAATTCTCAAGCAGATGCTCGGCAAACTTGGGTTCAGCCTTCAAAAGCATTTCACAAACCAGTATCCCAATTGTGCATATTGACATCCCAGCAATTGATCATCTTGAGATGTTCGCTCTAGATGTCGACATACCTTCCTCTCCAAAGAAGAACTTCTTGGACAGCTCCTATTATCAAGTATCTCTTAAATGATATGATCCCAGCTGAGGAGAAAAATGCTAGAGCATTCAGGGTAAGAGTATCTAAATATTTACTTATTGATAACCTCTTGTTTAGAAAATCTGCTGCAGGTCACTACTTAAGATGTCTAGAAGCAGATAGAGCCCATCAGGTTCTCAAGGAGCTGCACGAAGGAGAATGTGGAAATCATACCGGGGGCAGGAGTCTACATACCAAGGCTCTTAGAATGGGCTATTTTTGGCCCACAATGAGAAAAGACGCTGTCGACTACGCAAAGAAATGTGATTCCTGTCAACGACATGGGGACATCCTACACCAACCGGCTGAGCTACTACATCCTATCCTGTCACCATGGCCGTTTATGGTTTGGGGAATGGACATAGTAGGAAAATTGCCCAGGGCACCAGGGGGAAGAGTATTTCTATTGGCTATGACAGACTACATTTCTAAATGGGTAGAAGCTGAGGCATATGTACAAGTTCGTGACAAAGAAGTTATATCTTTTATCAAAAGAAACATATTCAGCCGATTTGGAATACCCTTAGAAATAATTTGTGACAACGGCTCTCAATTCATTAGTAAGAGAACACAAGATTTCTTGACATCTTGGGGAGTCAAGATGGTGACATCTTCACCTGTTCACCCTCAAGCCAATGGACAAGCAGAATCTAGCAACAAAATAATCATAAGCAACTTAAAAAGAGACTCGAACCGAAGAAAGGACGATGGGCGGAAGAATTACCAATGGTCTATGGGGCGACGAACAACATCTAAGAACGCTACTGGTCAAACCCCTTATTCACTTGTATTTGGAACCGAATCAGTTATTCCAGCAGAAGTCCTTATACCTACGGCCAGATACAGTTTGTTGACGTCTGAACATAACAAAGACATCTTGATACATGACCTAGATACCGTGGACGAACTGAGGGACATGGCCAAAGTTCGCATGGAAGCATATCAACAAAGGGTAGCCAGATCTTATAACTAAAACGTAAGGATTAGAAGGTTTCAAGTAGGAGACTTAGTCCTACGAAAGGCATTCCAAAATACAAAGGAGCCCAATGCAGGCAAGCTTGCCCCAAAATGGGAAGGACCCTACCTAATAGATGCACAAGCCGGGAAAGGAGCATATCGCCTGGCAACCTTGGATGGCCAAATGATACCGCGAAGTTGGAACGCCATTCATCTTAAAAGGTATTACATTTAAACAAAATTCCCCATGAACTCATCTTTTTCAGGTATGGATCGTCTTTTAATTTTTTGCAACCTTTCTTTTTCCTATGTACCTTTTTAATTCTTTACAAATCAAGATATCGCTAACGTACTTTGTGGAGAGACGTCAACCTTAGTTGGCATCCATTTTTAACATGTTTCTGTCTTATGAGGTATTGACACAATTACATGGGGACATGTCGAAAGCACGCAAAGAACAACGAATTCTCCTCCGTTAGAGACTGGCCATCTCTTCTTAAGTAAAGGTACACAATCCCTTCTAAGGTTTAAAGAGTTAATTACCTCTTTCTTAAGATGTTAGGTTACCACACCTTCGCCTGGAGCGCAAGTTATCTCTTTAATTGAGGTGTGGGGTGGGCCTATATGGGTAAACTCATATAGCTTACCCATTCCCACTCAGTTAAATGATTGATCTTACGTAATATTCTTATGGTTATGACATATACGTGTCATCTAAAGTATCTACGGGTTATGGCATATACATGTCATCTTAAGTACCTACCGTTTCGACATACTATCATGTCACCTTATGAGCATAACAAAGGATCATCCAAAGAAAAATTTTATCCAAAATATAGCAAGCCTTGACACGCTTGAAAAACATTAAACCATAAAGTTATCATAAAAGCATCCAAAATACTAAACTTAAAGTGCAAAAGTGTTGGACCAACCCAACACGTAAAGGAAATTGTCTTTGGTTCTTATGGACCCATTACATAACCAAACGAAAATAAAAATTGTTTTAAGGGATTCCACCCCAGTAACATCATCAAAATACCAAGAACAAAGTTATTTTACCTTCTTTTTTAGGTGGCTTCTGCCGCAGGTGTTGCATTAGGAGTAACTTCTCCAAACCTCTGATCTTTCTTATTAAGCATCCTACTCTTTTTCCCATCCTAAGAGTCATCCCATGTCACTGTCATGATCATCATCAATCTGCTCAAGATCCTTGAAGACTTCGTTCGTCTTTTCGTCATGGATCCGCTGCAAAGCTGTTTTCTCATCGTTCAGGTTCCAATTCACATGCTCTCCCGCCTGATATTCTTCAATCATTTGGATCCTAGTTTCGAAAACTGCTTTTGCAGTCTCATGCACCAGGTCATCCCGAAATGCTTCCATTTCCCTTTCATGACTGATGTCGACACTCGCAAGCCTGGACCGCCATTTTAGTATCTCTTTGTTCTTGTCTCTGATTTCCAAACCCTTTTCCCTTATTATCCTTGCAGCTTCTTTCAAATCCTTCTCATATTCAACCCTACTCATATCAAAGGTATCGCATTTTTCCCTCCAAATCCTGATTTCTTTGGACATTAACTTAGCCATCGAGACAATCTGTAATCAACAAACAAAAAGAGGCATTTTACTAAAATAAAAGAGGATCAATGTACCAGTGACCCAAATTAATTCTTACCTGATTCTCCAACACGTCTTCTTTCCAAATTTGTTTCTCCACACCGGAGATCTCTTCTACCCTTATTCTTTTCGGAGTAATCTTATCCGTCTCTGGTATGTTCCCTTCTGCTTTCATCTTGCCTTTGTATTTGGCTACAATATCACTCGTCGTGAAGCCGGATCGAGTCACTGCATGTAAGGATATATGTTAGCAAGGATTTTTTAGAATTGCAAATTTAATAAACACATTGATTCTGGCTCACTTTGGAGAACGTCGCAAATATGTATTGAAGGAGAAGGGATAACAACTGCGCTCTTTGGGGTTACTCTCACCGTAATATAGTAGGAGACGTCAGATCTAGATAAGAATTGAGAGAAGATTTGATGGTTATCTAGAATTGCGGTTACTAGTTCCTATAAAGACTCTTCCTTTCTAAACCGCCTCGTATCCCTAAACCGTCCTATCAAGCAGAGCTGGCGGTTGGGCATTTAATTGGACAGAAAAACATTTTGCCTCTTCAGTTGCCTACATAGCCAAATGTTTTTGGGGACAAATTGTTGTGGGTATTTTTCAGCATGGTGACATCTTCAGTTGATCCTGCATATCAAGATGTCATTCCACTGTAAGTATTGTTTTAATATTTACTTATTTAATATTTCCTAATATATTTATTCTTATTTTCCAGTAATTAAGAGAGAAGAAATGCGGGATATTCTCCAGCACGTTCAACATATCTTCAACGGCTAGGGCGACTTGGTCTCACGGAGGTTGAAAGGATAAGCTTATATCCTGAGATTGTAGGAACCGTATTTGACTCCTTCATACTTATTTATATTTAAGGGGAAATGGAGATGGAACACACTAACTCTCAGACGCACACACACTCTACGCACGAACTGATTGTAATCCTCTCCATTCTCTTCCAAAGTTGTACTCATAATCATCATAGTGAAACTTTTAAGGTTGGAGACCTAACTCCCGGGGTTTTTTCCAAAGAGGTTGTCACCTCCAAGGTTTTCCTCGTTAACAAATCGTGGTGTCATTATTACTTTTTCTTGCTTTTGTTCCATATAGTCGAATTCCATAGTTCCCTCCTTATTGTTCAATCCACACACTAAACAAAGTTAAGATTCAACTCTATTGTTTTTTCTACCAAAATAATCACCAACTTGAAATTTTTGCAATCTAACATTCTTGTTGTAGGATCTTGCAATTTTCTGTTGATATGCTGCTATCCTGATTTTAGCAAGGTCCCTCAGTTCGTCAATGTTGTCTAGATCGTGACTTAGGTTGGCGTCATTTTGTTCAGGTGTCACCATTTTGAATCTGGCAGTGGGTATGACAACTTCTGCCGGGATGACCACTTCTGCTCCAAACACTAAAGAATAAGGGGTTTGACCTGTTGCATTCTTGGGTGTGGTTCTATCTGCCCATAGGACAAAGGGAAGCTCTTCTGCCCATCTTTCTTTCTTTTGATCTAGCCTCTTCTTAAGGTTATTGATGATTATTTTGCTGCTTGATTCTGCCTGGCCATTAGCTTGAGGATGCACAGGTGAAGATGTCACCATCTTAACTCCCCACCTAGTAAGAAAATCTTGGGTCTTCTTCCTGATGAATTGAGAGCCGTTGTCACATATTATTTCAGATGGGATGCCAAACCTACTAAATATATTTCTTTTAATGAAGGATATGACTTCCTTATCACGAACTTTCACATAGGATTCAGCCTCAACCTATTTAGAGAAATAATCAGTCATAGCAAGCAAGAAAACTTTTCCCCCAAGAGCTTTAGGCAATTTTCCCATTATATCCATTCCCCATCTCATGAACGGCCAAGTAGAGAGGATTGGATGAAGCAATTCTGCGGGCTGATGCAAGATGTCGCTATGCCTCTGGCAGGAATCACATTTCTTGGCAAAGATGGTAGCATCTTGTCGCATTGTTAGCCAGTAATAACCCATTCTCAGAGCTTTTGTATATAAGCTTCTTCCCCCAGAAAGGTTACCACATGATCCTTCATGTAACTCTCTTAGGACTTCTTTGGCTTGGTCGGCTTCGAGACATCTCAAATATGGACCTGCAAATGATTTCTTATATAGCACATTATCTATTAATATAAATCTTGAGATCCTTACTCTGAATGCTCTAGCATTCTTTTCCTCATCGGGGATAGAACCATCTTGAAGATATTTGATTATTGGCTTTGTCCAAGATATCTTCATCTGACTGTCTGGAATGTCCTCATCTATGCAGAATAATTCTAACCTTTCCACAACAGGGATGTCAATATGTATGATTGGAATATTTGTTTGAGATAAGCTCTTGAAGGATGATCCAATATTAGCCAATGCGTCTGCTTGAGAGTTATCTTCTTGGGGTATTTGTTCGAAAGAAAATATTTGAAATTTGCTTGCCAAAATTTTTACAATGCCCAAGTAAGCTGTCATCTTGGCATTTTTTGCTGCATAGGAACCGTTAAAATGATTTACAAGTAATAATGAATCACTATATACCTGTATTGCTTTAATGTTCATGTCCAAGGCCACGGTTAGGCCCACGATTAAGGCTTCGTACTCTGCTTCATTATTGGTGGCTTTAAAATCACAACTAATGGCCTGGGGTATGATGTCCCCTTGTGGTGACTTTAGGACAAGACCTAGCCTTGTGCCTCTCATATTAGAAGCACCATCTGTGTATAGAGTCCACATCCTCAGGATGTCCCCATCTTGGAGTTGTTGGACTTCAAGTTCCACTTCTGGTTGCATACTTGCACTAAAGTCTGCCACAAAATCTGCAAGTGCTTGTAATTTTATTGCTGTTCTAGGCTCATATTTGATGTCATAAGTGCTTAACTGAACGGACTACTTGGCCATCCTTCCTGACATTTCTGGTTTTCTCATCACACTTTTTATTGGATAGTTAGTACGAATGACAATAACATGAGTTTCAAAATAATGCCTTAACTTAATTGAAGCAGAAATTAAAGCTAATATTAATTTTTCGAGGTGTGAATACCTGGTTTCCGCATCGAGCAATGTTTTACTTACATAGTATATCGGCTGCTGGATGCCATCTTGATCACGGACCAGGACGGCACTAACTGCGGTTTCAGAGACAGCTAAGTAGACACACAATGGCTCACCTTCTTGAGGTTTTGAAAGAAGGGGAGGTGTTGACAGGTACAGCTTCAAATATTGAAAGGCTTGTTCATGCTTATCAGTCCACTCGAACCTAGAATTCTTCTTTAAGATGTCATAGAATGGCTTGCATCTGTTTGAGGATTTTGAGATGAATCGATTCAACGCTGCCACCTTCCCTGTCAATCTTTGTACATCTTTTATGGATTTGGGTGACGTTAAGTTGATGATTGCTCTGATCTGCTCCGGGCTTGCTTCTATCCCTCTTTGTGTCACCATGTAGCCCAAGAATTTCCCGGACTTCATGCCAAAATTGCACTTTGTTGGGTTCAGCTTCATGTTGAACTTGTCTAGAATGTCGAATGCTTGAGCAAGATCTCGAACATGATCTTCAGATTTCTTTGACTTTATCACCATATCGTCGATGTATACCTCCATAGTGTCCCCAATCTGCTCCTTGAACATCATGTAGACTAGCCTCTGGTATGTAGCACCTGCATTTCTTAGTCCAAAAGGCATTGCAATGTGACAATAAATACCTGCTTGGGGTTATGAAGGCGATATCTTCGGATCGGATGGTTCCATCTCGGATTTGCCGAATCCTGAAGATGCATCCAGAAAGTCAACACTTCATGCCCAGAAGTGGCATCCACCAAAGTATCAATGTGTGGTAAGGGAAAAGGATCTTTGGGACAAGCTTTGTTTAAGTCTGTGAAGTCAACGCAAACTCTCCATTTTCCGTTCTTCTTCTCTACTACCACCACATTTGCTAGCCATCTTGGATATTCCACCTCTCTCGATCATCTTAGCTTTGAGTAGTCTATCAACTTCTTCTTGAATGATAATACTCCTTTCCCCGTGCGAACTTTCTTCTCTTTTGGTGGATCGGTTCGAAAGATGGATCAATGTTGAGTTTGTGGGTGATTACATCCTTACCGATGCCCGTCATATCTTCATGTTTCCATGCGAAGCTTCTAATCCCGCTCCGCAAGAGGTTAATAAGGTCTTCTTCTATTTCGCTGGAACATCTTGGCCAACCAAAGACTTTGAGATCTAGGTTTGAGGGGTCTAAGAGTATCTCTTTCAAATCGTGTTCCTTCGCCTCCGTAACCTCACGGGCCTTTCTCTAATTGCTATGCCATCTTAGGGGTTAAGCCGACGCTTTCTACGGGAAGCTGGGTGTAACACTTTTTAGCCGACCGTTGATCGCCGCTAAACCTTGGACAACTCCCCAAGGTGCCTGCAGATGATTCGACACATTGGTGATAGGTGGATGGTTAGCATGAGGCTTTTCTGGATCCCGCGGATCCCAACCATAAGGCCTTCCCAAGATGTTACTATTGTAACAGTTACACTATCAATTATACAGAATTTCTCCACGGAACGATGCCCTCGACGTAGGACTCGGATTAAGTGCCTACTTCACCCACCGGTACTCTTTGGTCTCTCCACCGAAACCCACGAGCACCGAGGTCCTTTAATTTCAAATGATGTCAGTTCTTCGTGCACTGTTTCCTTCGCATCTATCCACAATTGTTGAGATTCACGTAGCCGCCCCCATCTAATTAAAGATACGCCCACCTCGTTAGCTCGTCATTCTAAGTGCATACGGAACCAAGGCTTCATGATGTGGATCCATGAACATTGTCTCGGTCTACTTTCTTCGAAGGAGATGACATTGTCAACATTGAGCTTATGTGAGCCAAGAACGAAGCCTTTTTTGGAGGTCTATAGTTATCCTTAGCTCATATCTTCCAAAATCTCGACCGTTAATAAGATGTAAATGAAGGGATCGCCACCACTAATAACATTACTAATGCTTCAAATGAGGATCTTTGCACAATGGGTTCCTTGTTCTCCGTCATATAGTCTAAAATCTCATAAAAGGAGCTCTAAGATGTCATATAGTGACAATGCAATGTATAATTTCTACCTAAATAGCTTGATTTCGGTATTAGCTCAATTAAATACCGATTAAGTGAAATATGAATCCGCCTACTATGATTATATGATACATGTTTGTTGCTCTTCGAAGGCCAACTGTATTTAAGGAGGAGTATTTATTGCACAATACGTTATTTGCTCTTAGATGATAAATGTGTTGATACTTAGGAGATGTTCATTGTTTGCATCATCTCCATTGTAGAATGACTAATCCACAATAATCAACCCATATGTCATCAAGAGATCACCGCTTTATCTGAGAATTCCGGACAAGGCTTGATGAATAGTAAGGGTCAACTATTCTCGATTGAATATGTCCTTAGAATTGTTCTAAAGCTCAAGCTTCTGAAGAATCCCAACTTGCACGGTTCATCACTTAAATCTTCCTAGTAAGGGGAATCCTTCAAGCCCATTTGAAAGTTCGCACTGGTTTAATGAATGATCTCCAGATCCTAAAAACTCTAACAAAGTCATGTCTAAGGCTCATTGAAGGACCTCGAGCACATAGATGCAACATTTGATTCCTCCTATAAGTAACTTAAAGGGAATGTTAGAGTGCTACGGTTGAAGTTGAGAGATGATGGTTAAGTCCCTTCAATCGCATGCAGATGCAAAGGGGGGCAATCAAACTGAGCTCATGTCTAAGATGAACTCACATTACATAAACTTTCAAAGGCTTCCATCTCTTTGGATCGGAACTTGCCACGATTTGATATTGAACTTCATTGCCTGACAAGTTATTCAATCCTATGTCACTATGCGACAATGAGTGGAGGATAAAGCGAGATTGTATGTCGGGAGACTGCATGCTCGAGATGAATATCAAGAACTGCCTAAACCTTCCTAATGTGTGCAATTGTAGGTAACCAAAGGTAAAGTGGTTCAAGAGCAATTTATAAAGCTAACTAGTATTGAAATTAATAAACCTAAGGATTAATATTATCCGGAGAGGCTCCCAAGGCATCTCAAAAGTATTAGGTCCTAAGCCATCAAGCCTCGAGTTCATCAATGTACCGCAAGGCTTACAAGAAGGCCTAAAGGCGAAGAAGGGCATCACGATTGCCGCGATTGGGACGCATAGATCCCATCCTTTCCTAGTTCATGGAAGGAATTAGAAAACTCGGAGCCGTCTCACATTGAAATCGTCTGTGACTCATAGAACGCAATAGAAACGCTCCATTCAAACAAGGGCTTGAAGTTGACCCACTCTGGTTCTGGAGCAAGAGTGGCATTAGCTATCAAGGACCATATGATGATCCAACATTCTTTCTGAATCTCTCAATTGTTACTATGTTTCAAGATTTGAGAGACCATATTTCCTCTCGATTTGTTTGGATAATAGAGGAAGGAAGAAGAATCAATAAGTTTTATATTTATTGGCTCCGATATGTATTTATTGTGGGTAAAAATTCAGGATTGCAACGCTTGAAAAGTATTCAGATGTCATCATCTTCAAAGACAAGGTAAAATTACTTAGATAATTAAATCATTATTTAATTTGTTCATTATATCTCATACAGTATAAATAGAAAGTGGGAAAACTATTTCATGGACTCATTTCAATTAGAAGACCAAGTCAAGAATCAAGAGGATAATACCGAGATTCTAGGAAAGTTTGTTAGTCTTCAGCTATCTTGTTATTTTTATTTATTTAAAGAGTTCATGAGAACACTAACACACATTACACACGCTTCACAATACATTCTTGTACTCCACCATAGCTCAAGCATTTGTAACTCTTTAAAACATCAATACTACCGTTTGGGACGAAGGTGACCATAAACACCTTCCCGAGGTTTTGTGCCGGCGAGATAGTTGTCTCAAGGGTTTTCCTCGTTACATGATCGAGCCATCCTTATTTTCATAGTTACACCGATTATATTCCATTGCACCTTCCTAATCTCATTTCGAATTATTTTAATTTGATCCATTATTTTTTCACCAAAATGCTTTGGCGCCCACCGAGGGGCCATTGGTTTTTAATCGGTTTAAAATCCTTACGTTTCTACCATGTCTACCCAACCTATGACTTCCGCCTCGTCGCAAACCATTTCTATCCCTAGCAAGCAGTGAATCCTCAAACCAAGAGGCAAGTCGACAACGGAGGCCAAGAATCATTGCCTCCTCCTCCGCCCACTCGTGAATTCCGGCAAGAAGCGTATGCCTCTCGCCATCTCCCCGATCTCGAGATCAAGAGCATGCTCATTCGTATGAAGAATCACCGGATCGGCCAACAATGCACAGCACTCCTGATAGCCGAAAGCTTGATCAAGGTGCAAAAAGAACAAGAGTTGCTCTCCAAAAGAATGGATGTGTCTCTCCTTACCGTCCTAGAGTCTCGATTTCAACATTGGGACAACTCTCAAACCTTCAATGAATTCCTTCCAATGGCTTCATATGTAAGGATGTCAGTCATCACCAACCCCGACGTCTCTCTCCCGCCGACGACTTCGTGGCGATGTCGACTTTAGCCAACCAAAGGCCTACAGATGACTTTTCCGTAAGGGCCCATCTTCACTAATAGCACCATCATGACGTCCTTCCGCAGTATAATTAATCCTTTTGTTAATTTCAATACTAGTTCTCGCTGATAATACCGCTCGTACTACTAACCCTTTGGCAGTACCTACATTGCAACCGCCTTCGTGGAGTTGAGGACATGATCATGAATGTGCCAAGGTGTCACCCCGCCTATCCAACAGAGTCTCCCCAACATGTTACACCGCCCGCTTACCCAAAAGAATTGCGCATGTCGACATCCCGAAAGGATTTAGCGTTCCCATCCATGAAGCCGTATATACGGAAGCACGGATCCTCGAGGAGCACGTTGCCCACTTACCAAGAAAAGATGGAGATCGTTCGCATCCCACTCCGCCCAGTGAGGCTTGTTTCGTGTCGAGGGTTCGGGTTCGACGTTGGGTAGGACCAGACGGCCGATCCGTCAACCTCCCGGTTCCATCGGGCTCGCTTGCTCAACTTGTCAACCCGTTCAACAATCAATTTTCTTGCAAATTTGGAGAAGCTCACTGATCTTTACCGCATCACCCAAAGAACCCACGAAAGCCTTAAAAGGACTTTGTTAATAGATTTAACAAAGAAGTCCCCGGAGATCCCCAACCTCGGACATGGCGACAAATGCGTAAGCCTTTCAAAATGGGCTTGAAGAAAGGATTCCCTTACTATGAAGATTTGGTGATAAATCCGTGCAAGAAGATGGAAGGATATCCGAAACCGAGCATTAAGGTTTATCAGCCGGGAAGAGGACAAGGTGCAAGAATTCCCAAGCATCCCGACAAGGCTTCATCATATGACCATCCCGACAGAAGATAGAGTCGTCTCACCAAAGCAGTGAGCATCCGCACTTACCACTTAAAATGACCATAACAAAGTCAATTGTGTGGAAGATGATGGAGATGATGATGATTTTGAATCTCCTAAAAATTTCTCGATTATTGTTTCTCTCGTTGATGTTTCGTATCCGTGTGCAATGAGCAATCTTGGAGATAAAGCAAGGTGGCCTCGAAAGATGACAAGCCGTCCTGTTGGAAGGGATAAATCCAAGTGGTGTGCCTTACCACGAAGGATTTTCGACATCTTACCGAAGATTGCATCGCTCGAGGAAGAGAGATTAGTTACTCCGTTGTCTAAGGGACATCTTAAAGAACTCCTTGGGAACCGCAAGAACCAAGACGGAGAACAAAGGAGCCTGGTGAACTGACCGCCATCTCCTCCACCTAACAAAGGTAGTTAATGTTATTAGTGGTGGTTCTGATATTTGTGGTACTTCTTATTCTCAGCCTAAGAGATTTGCCAAGCAAGCTAAGGATGAGAAGCCCGAGAGATCTCCAAAGATGTCACCATCACATCCCAAGATGTCATCTCCTTCGAAGAAAGTGACAAGGGACAATGTTATGGATCCTCATCATGATGCCTCGTCATTGCACCTGATAGCCAATTGCAAAGTCGACGTATCCTAGTAGATGGAGGCAGCTTAGAATCTCATTATGCTAGATACCTTTAAAAGAAATAGAAGATCCACGAAGAGATAGCATTGTAAAAAGGAACCTCAATGCTCATGGGCTTGATGGGTAAGAAGCCAAAAGCACAAAGTAGGGAGAGATTACACAATTCCGGTTTATATCGAAGGTATCAACTCCATGGAGAGATTAGCGTGATTGATTAATTACGGCATGTTCTGATGTAATTTTAAGAAGACCACTGGATCAATGGAATGAAGGCGGTACCATCCACCTATCACCAATGTGTCAAGATGGCCTGCTCGGGGAGTTGTTAAGGTCTACGATGATCGGCCCGATCAGCTAAAAAGAATGCTATATGACCTCCATGAAGGCGTCGACATCTCCCGAGATGGCATAGCCATGATCAGTGGGAATGGCTTGAGAGGTTCTAAGGGCGAAGGAGCATGATGTGAAAGAGATACACTTAGACCCCTCAAACCCAGATCTCAAAGGTCTTGATTGGTCAAGATGTTCGGGAAGAAATCAAAGAAGATCTTATTAACCTTTTAAAGCGGGGATTAAAAGCTTCGCTGGAAGCATGAAGACATGACAAGCGTGCGGCGAAGCCGTCATTATCCACTGGCCCGACATTGATCCATCCCTCGAGACCAATTCACCAAAAAAGATGGGGAAGTTCACACGGGAAAGGGGAATCTAATCATTCGGGGAAGAGATAGACATATTGCTCAAGGCTAAGATGATCAGAGAGGTCGGATACCCCGAAGATGGCTAGTGTTTTGGGGAAAAACAGTCAACAATGAAAAGAATTTGAAATAAATCTAAGGACGGTGCAATGGAATATAATTGGTGTAACAACGAAACTAGGATGGCTCGATCATTGCTAACGAGGAAAACCCTCTGAGATAACTTATCTCGCCGGCGGCACAAAACCTCGGGAGGTGATTATAGAGCACCTACCTTCCTAAACATTATATTAATATCCTTGAATTACAATAGAGACGAAGGTTTATGGCGGATTACAAAGCGTATGTGAACTGTGAGTGAGTGAAGCATGTGTTTCCTGCTGTTGTCTCGTGTGTTTCCAGCCGTGAGCTTATAAATAGAAAAGAAATTAATTGAAGATAAAAATCCTAACAAACTTCCCTATATTTCGGCATGTTATCTTTCATCTTGACTTGGTCTTGCAAACTGCTGAAAGGAGTCCATTTGAATATGTTTTTTCCCACGTTCTTTTATCCACTTGGTAATTAAATATAACGTAAATAAATAATGAATTAATTAAGTAAATAATTTTTACCCTCGTCTATGAGTTTCAAGATGTTGATATGCTGGTAACAACTCAAAGATGTAGCAATCCTGAAATTTACCCATGAAACAATTGTCCCCCAAAAAAAAGCTGTCTTTTTAGAAATGAATTTAAAAGGTCGGTTTTTTCTACTTCTTTCTAGAAGCTCTGCAAGGTTAATTAAATGAAAGAGATACGTGGCGGTTGAGGATTTAATCCCCTACTTAATTAGCGTAATCCACCCCCAAGATCTAGGGTTTTTAACCGAGTTGCTTTTCACTTTCCTTCTCTCCACTTTTTCCAATCATTTTTTATCCATCTCTTCGCTTCACGGCGGTGATTCTCTCTTCAAGGTAAAATCTTTCCCCTCTGCGTTTCTTCCTTTTGCTTTTTCCAAAAAAGGTTAAATCAATAAAGGGCAAAGATGTGAAAAATCCTACGAGTTCGAACGAGATGGGGGTTTTTCGTGTTGAAGGGATTGTTGGAAAAACGGGATGAGGAAATCTTTTCTTTTCAACAATGACACGATTGAATCTATCAAAGATGCGTCATCGCTTCCTGGATTCTACCATCTTTAGGCCCTTCGATGTTTTCCTTAGGCTCGACTTTGTTTCTCCAAATTGGTTTGCTTTTACGAATACCCCTTCATCTTCTAGAAGTTTCTCTGCTATCCCTTCCCCTGACCGATAAATGAGTTCTTTAGAAAAACTAACCTTGTTTTGTCCAACCGATTCCTATGGTTTGGAGGATCTTTTCTTGTGTTTTGCGAGTGAACCGTGAATTCGGTTTAGACATAGGTTTGAGGGAGTTGGCCTTTATATATGAGATTCAAACTTTTGGTTCCACTAGATACCTCTTTAAGACTAGGTATGGCATGAAACCTTTGTTCTTGAAAGTAACCGTGAATGATAGGGGTTGGAAATCAAAATACTTTTTTGTTGAGAAGAATTCCTTGGAGGAAGGAGATTTCATGGCAACTGAATGGAATAGGGAAGGTATCCCTCTTTCAAACTTCAATTTTCCCTTATTTCCCGGGCTTACTTGTTGTAATTTTCCTTGTCTTGTTTTTACAGCTATTGATTGGGCTAAGATTTTCCCTCCATCTGTCGAGACAATTGGGAAGGTGAGAAGGTTGTTGGAGTTCTCAGAGGGGGAGCAATCTTTCCAACCTTTTGAAGCTATAGCAATCTCTGAGGACAAGGAGATACTTCCATCTACCGAAATGTCTACTAGTAAGACCTTTTAATCTTTGTAAAAAAATTTCTTGGTGTACTTGTGTGAATGTGTGCCCAAATTCTAAATTTTTGTTTTTAGATCGGATTCACGCGAGTTTGAAAACATCCGGTTTAATTTGAAAAACGGAGTCGCCACGCCATTTTGATTTCCTCAAAACTTTGAAAAAAAGAATTTTAGGGTTCGGAGGTTAAGTTACCCCTTGGGAAGAATGGATCGTCGTTCACCCAAGGTGCCTTGCCGTAGCAAGTCTCCCTAGATTCCATTTTTCGTGCTTTCTTGCGTGCTTTCTTGTGTGCATGTGTTGAAAAGAGAGGGGGGGGGGAATGTCCCAAGTTGTCTTCCGGACGTACAAACCATTTAATTGGTTGTCGCTCAGGATTCCTTGGATTTTTTATGTGTTCGGGACTTTGATCCCGTCCTCATCTTGGACTTGTGATCATCGCTATTTGACCTTGGGTCTTGCGTGATCGAGAGAAGGACCTCTTTTATAGTCCAAAATGGGGTTCTTTAGGAAAGGAGTGACCTTAGCCCATCAATCCTACGCCTTGAGACGATTGAGCTTATATGGGAGCTATCATGCTCGTCTCAAGCGATAATCGAGATATAGGTTCAAGGTTTTATCCCTTTCTAAAGAAATTGTGACACCTTTAATGGAAGAAACGATGTAAAGATGGGATCTTTACACCGGTTCATTTTGAAGGTTGCTAATGGGGACATGGGGAATGCATGTAAAAATGACATTTTTAGTGAAAAGATGACATTTTTGGGTGCAAAGGATGCTTTTGATTTGCAAATGATGCTTTTTGATGTAAAGAAAGGATTTTTATGCAAATGATGCAGTTTTATGAGGAAAAATTAGTATTTTTATATGCAAAGGATGCACAAAGATGACATTTTGAAAGCAAAGGATGCTACTTTGATGGTAAAGAGATGATTTTTAATGCAAAGGATGCATTTTATGTGAAAATTGGTTTTAGGTGCAAAGGATGCACTTTTATTGTAAAGACATGATTTTTATATGTAAAGGATGCATTTTTAATGGCAAAGCATGGATTTTTAGGTGCAAAGGATGCACCTTTATTGTAAAGATTACATTTTTAGGAGCAAATGATGCTTATTTTATGCAAATGATGCAAAGGGGGAGGGGGATATGATTTAGATGAATAAAGATAGGATCTTTAACAACAAATACCAAGTCCCAAGCAAGATAATAGCAATATGCAAATGTAAAGAGCAATTATATCACATAGGCATTATAATGCAAGGAAAGGGGGTGAGAGGTTACCAATGGTGGTGACCTCTTCTTCTTCGGATCTTGCCTAGCGGAGAGACCACTTCTTGGAGGCTTCAAGGAGGAGGGAGGTGACTTCTTGGCACTCTTCAACTTCCTAATTTCGCAGTGTTTTGGGAGAGCTTTTGGAGCTGAGTGTGGTATTTTTGTTGGTTTCAAAATGGGTAGAGGAGGGCTCTATTTATAGGCAGTCCGGATAAGGCTAATGAGGCCGTGAGGCTAGGAGTTCCCTCCTAATGCAGTCGTGTGGCATTATCCTGTATGACTCAGCATGTTTCTAGAATCATGCAAGGTGGCACTTCTAGAAGGTTTTTGGTATTAAGAAAAACACCTTTCTTTAATTCCAATTAATCTTTTCATCACTTAGAAGGTTCGGAACAGTTCCCGAATTGTTCCGGAACTTTAGGAAAGTTCGGGGAATTGCCGGGAAAATTAACCGAAAGGCATGAGCCAGATTTGGGTACTTACAGAAGCCCCTCGGCAACATCACTTGCAGGCGAGTGGGGTTGTCGATAGAAAAGGATCCGATCTCTGCGAATGCCGAGACGGATTAGGTGACCAAGACAGTCGAGTGGCTGAACCTTTGGAAGGCTACCTACGTATCCCGGAAGAATCAAGCCAGGCCGTAGTTCAGAAAAGATCCGCAGGGGAATAGCGAAGAGAAGCTGGTCTCTTGTTGGGAAAAATAGAAGAGAAAGTGACCTAGGAGGTCAGCCGATTGATCCTGCACCGTGGGATAAAGTGCTAGAGGTGACCGATGTGGTCTGGATGTCCGAACCTCTATGAGGGGTCTGCTTCACCACCGAGGAGTGCAGATGAAATGACAAAGGGGTGACCAATGTGGTCTGATGGGCTTCTGGACCTTTTACTGAAAAGGCTTTGCGCCTAACACTCAATTGAGGAAGCAGATGATGGCATAGGGTGACCACCGCGGTCGAATGGACTTGGGACCTTTTATGAAAGGCTACCTACGTATCCCCTGGTAGGAATCAAGCCTTGATCGTAGTTCAAGCATCACTAGATAGTTACAGGAACGATGTCTAGGATCCTTGAGGTTTTTACCATTAATGGAGGTTGTCACCCGAGGTGACTAAAGCTTACGTCACTATCAAGGAGATAGAGGTAGGTGAAGTTTGGGAAGAACCTCTAGCGTACTTCCTCAATCGTGATAGAGGTGCAAGCTTAAGTTTGGAGAACTTGAGCGGTGCTTCCAATCCGTGATAGTAGGTAGCTTAAGTTTGGAGAACTTGAGCGTAGCCTTCTGGCTATTCGTGATAGAGGTAGCTAAAGTTTGGAGAACATGAGCGTACTTCTCATACGTGATGAGGAGGTAGCTTAAGTTTAGAGTCTCCTTGACAACTTCGGAGGTTGTCACCTCTTAAAGCTGTCATTCCGCCGTTATAATGGAAGTAACGGAGGCGATTGGGGGAAGAAAGCTCTATCCGCTTTGGAGATAACGGATATCCTTTGGAAAACGAAGTTATCCTAGTTAGTAAAGGATAACAGGAATTATACGTCCAAGTGGGAAGTCCAAATTTGGCAAAGTTGTAATTTCTGCTCAGTGGCGATGAAGAAAGTCGCCCGCCGTGAGACGGGGCAAAAGAAGCCGTGACGGCTAGAAGTCCGACTTTTTCCAGATTATTTAAAACAGATTTGAACGGAGCATTAGGCATTGTTGCCATGCCTTCATCTCACCGCCGAAAGGAAGAGAGAGAGGGGGAAGGAGAGAGAATTTCTTCAAGAATCCTTCAATTCCCTCTTGCTTGCTCATGAATTGAAATGGATCCTGAGGGGAATCCTATGCTAAGGCAGTGTGGCAAGAAGAAACATTCTCGGGAGGCCGCTCGGAGGAGAAGACAGGAAGGAGCTTGTCTGCACCTGGAGAGGAAGTATGACTTCTCTCACGCCTCCATCGCAGCTCTACCGGGAAGAGTGGGAGGGAGCACAAATTCAACGAATCCTCAATCGGTTGGGGTAAGCATTCTTAATTTGCTCAATTCCGTGGCGATTTTGATTGAATTTTGATTAAGTTCTAGAGCTTGACTCGAGTTTTAGGAATTTCTCGAATTTTCCTAGGGATTTTTGATGATGTATTTTGAAATATTAATGATTAACCTATGAGGCTAAGGAAGATTAACGACTTCATGCATGCTGCAATTTCTTCTTAAGAAATAATGCAGAATGACCCATTTTTTAAAATAAAATGGGAAAATGCCAGTGTTGTCTAAGATGTGACGGAGTCACTTGCGATGTGCTGAGAACTAGGTCAAATTTTGATCATGGATGCTAAAACGGATTTATGGATGATGAAAGAGGATTCATGCATGCCTATTTTTGAGAAAATACATTAATGCTTATGCTGCAAAAAAATAATTTTAGAAAATTGTGATTTTGTGCTTAGGAGAGCAACGTGCTATTGACACGATGCGCTTCAAGTGATGAAAGACACGTTTTTCATGCAAAGGATGCTAGAAAAATTTTATTGAATGCTTTCTTCTTTTGAAAACATGTTGCACTTTTGAATATACTTGCATGCTTTTGAAATAGCAGGTGAAGGACTCGAGACGTTTCTTTTGCTTTGCTTGTCTGGAAGTGAGAACAAGTCTAGGGAGGAACCTTCCGAGGATCGCAGTGAGAGCCGTGGCAAAGGATGCCTGATTTTGAGAAGGATAGGGGTGAAACCTAATGGTACCTGGGGCTGAAAGCTGGCTACCGGCCCTGGATTTATTCATTGAGGCTATTGGCAGAAGTATTCAGATTACCTCGAAGAGGAAGGGCTTGATCCAGAGCCCTCTCGGAGTTACGGTGGGGATACTACCCACGCCTTTCATTCTTAGGCCTGGGGAGCCGACGGTGACGCCCGCAGATTTGCACTGCCATCACTGGCCCGGCAGCTTCACCGGGAGGCCTCGCTGACCTGGAGGAACTCATATTACGGCGGAGGAGTTTAGAGCTTTGGTTGGGTTTGAGCTTATTCCTAAGGGTTTCGGGATGGGAGACTAGGAATGTCGAGGGCGGGCGAGCCGAGGACCGCACTGCGGGAATTTGCTGTGAATGAGGCGACCGTCCTCCCATCTTGCGAGGGCTCTTGTGTGGTTGATGGCTTGTCAGCCCACTCATTTTTGCTAATTCTCTGGACGCCGGCTATGACTTGCGCTTCTCGACTCCTTGGAAGAGGATGTAGATGGGATTGGGACGGTCTCTCTTGGGGCTGAGGCCGGATTGGCGGAGCTTTAATTCTCCTGATCCAGACGGTATCCTACAAGGCCGCTTCGACTGGACGTTGCTTCTCTTTTGCTCTTCGAGGTAGTCTCACTTTTCTCTCTTTTACTTTACTGTCTTTCAGAGACTTTTATGAGAGAAAAAAAAAAATGACCTTTTGATGTTTTGAACATTGCAGGTCTAGTTTTGCGAAGGTGATCAGGTTCTTTCCGTGGAAACCAACTGTGAGCTGCACTGCTTTACCATCTTTCCCGCTATGGTCCACTGGAGGGAGATGCGAGGGATAAGTCTCACTCGGATGACCCGGATCACCCTTCTTCTGACTACAAGATGGAAGTTAGGCCAGCCATCGGGTCACAGAGATGGGAACGATGGGGTGGACTTTTACCCTTGGGGGAGATATCTAGAGATTCTGCTAGGGGAGGCCGTGGAGCTGCTGGACCTGGACAGAGGCGGTGGTTGACCAGGAGCTTACTAAGCGATATTTTCATCTATCTAGGGGACCAGCTTTTTCCAGCAAGTTATAGGACATGTCCCTGAGCCATTGGATGCCATTACCCTCATGATCCTCCACACTGGATCTTTGTCAGCCCAATCTTGGGAATTTGGAAAGGTGCGGATGAGATAGAGAGATATCAGTAGGCATAACAGCCGAGAGTATTTTAACATGTCATGCTACCCCTTATGCTATCTTTGTGGAGAGCAGCTGACTCCAGAGGATGCGTGGTCACAGAAGCTAGTGAAGCTAGCCGCTCACTCGTGTGATATGGGGAGTGCCGAGCCTATCTGACCCACCAATGCCTCCCGCTCATCTCTCTTACGTGAGTCAATGGCGGGTGCCAAGGAGGTTCGAGGATACCTGTCCCCTGAAGCCACTAGGGAGCCCCGGTAGATACTCGCCATCGGACAAAGATGTAAGTACACTTTAGGGTCTTTTCCTTTTTTTTAGACTTCTTTGCCTTTTGCCATTCCAG
The DNA here is from genome assembly GCA_022495995.1 of Adenophora triphylla var. japonica. Taxonomy (NCBI): domain Eukaryota; kingdom Viridiplantae; phylum Streptophyta; class Magnoliopsida; order Asterales; family Campanulaceae; genus Adenophora; species Adenophora triphylla. The sequence goes on from JAFEMH010007095.1 coordinate 96,777, forward strand.
AGATTTTTCCGAGATTTTCCTCTCTTTTTCTCGGAGTTCACACTCGCACTTATGACGCATTTGGTTAAGCGTAATAGAAATTTGAAGGATGTATGCCGATCCCTTTTGAAGAAGCCCAGCTTGCGCTTCAAAGTTGCCGCAGAACATGCAAGAGCGCCCGTGCGCAAAAGGAGGCATGTAGGGACGCACGACATCCACCTCATCGGCTCAGAGTACTCTCTGCAGCTAGCCATGCCTCTGGGTGATCGGGGACCCAATGCCTAAGCATTCGAGCGATTCATGAGGTATGAACATGTGAATGTTCATCTCTTTCAGCGTGAGCTGACAAGTGAGGACTTGATGAGAGAGGCGCAGCCTTTATGAGTTGGAGTAGTGATGAGGAAGAATCGGAGGCCTAGGAGGTCTCTAGAATTGATTTAGGAGGAAAAACAAACAATGAACAATTTTATGCACAACTTGTTTATTTTTTGCTTTATTTGGGCGCCGGATGGGGCGAAAACAATGTACTAATGTTTTATTTGCTTTTTAAATTTATGCTTTATGAATTTGCATATTACTTGAGCCTCGGGGCAGTTTTTTGCTTGGAATTAAATAAATTGGGCCAAAATGATTTGTGATGACACATAACCGCATGGTTAATGTTTGGATATATTTTTGCACAAGTTTTTGTTGGAAAAGTGGGGTGAAAACTCCTTTGGGCAGCAACTTGGTTGCTGCAGTTTTTTTCTCACATCGTGCAAATGAAGCCGTGCGGTCGTGGACTCGAGAGCAAATGAAGCCGTGCGGCTTACGCTCTGCCTGGATCGGTTATTTTTAGAATAAAACCAAGGCTTGGCCATTTCATTTCATTTTCACTCTAGACTTGTCCCAAACTATTCCCGTGAGCACATATTTGACCCAAAGACATCAACTTTGATCATTTTGCAATGGAGAAGCCCGTTAGATTGCAAAGGGGGAAAAGAGACCGCTTTCTATCCGATCTTTCAATCTTGGGTGAGATATAACTCTTCTAATCTCACTAAGGGACTCCGTTTCGATTCTTTCTTTCAAGATCAAATCTTTATGGCATTTGAGGGATCTCCCGCTCGATTAGGGACCTTTTGAGAGCAAAGTAAGATAGGTTTTCGTTGGGGACGTCCTGTGAGGCACGCTTGACTGTTTATCGCTTTTCTTAACAATGAGATTGTCCCCAACTTATGAAGACTTCCGAGCCTTGGATTGGGGGTCCAGAAATTGAGGCTATATCGATTCCTCTGATCGAAGCATTAGTGCCGGTGGCGGTAAAGTTGGCATCTTTTCTCGGCACATATCTCGTCGGGAGAGGCCGAGGGGATGATTGATGGTCTTCGGACAGATTGACCTTTCCGATATCCCGGGCAGTCTCGGGTCTCTCTGATATGGTTGCTTACTTTCACCACTTCGTGGCTATGGATGCCTCTTATCCTCTCAGGCATACTTCTCTTCTGCTCGGTTCACCCCGCCGAGTCCGTGGGGACTGGGCTGCCTACTAAGTGGTCTCTTGGACATGGTGGTTAGGATTGCAGGGCTGGGAAGCGACATTGTCCCATTGGTTTCTGGTGAGACTCCCCGTACATGGCATCGATAGGATGGCTAGAGGAGACCGTTTGGGCGAGGTCCGGGAGTCCCGCCGTGTTGACTTTGTACGTGGGTCTACACGAGAGGTTTCTCCTTCCTGGGGCTTTTCCTGTGGGCTTTGCTGACTGCCTCGAAAGTGATTCTCCCCTGAGGTTTACCTCGATGTGCCAGACCAGTGGTGACCTGGGAGCCGATGACTTGGCTAGGCTATCCACTTCGAATATCTCGCCGGTGGGTACCTCATCCGGAGGCCGCACTGACCGTAGAGGACATTTCAGAGTCCTATATACGCGAGTGGTTCCAGGGTTCCTCGCCGGGTCATCCTTCTCTACATACCCTCTCGCTTGGCAGATCTGTGCAAGGGCCTGGGCCTTACAGGAGCCGTTGGGCGACTCGGGAGGACATCCTGCAGACTCATGGAGGCGGTGCCATTAGATATGAGAGATCCGGAAATAAATGCAAATTTCTCATATTCTTCCTCGAGGGCTTGGACATAGCACTCGCTTCTCCCACCCTGGGGAAACTATCTTCAGGGAGCAGGAAGAGTACCATTCTTGACTACGCGTCTACTGATTGGCAATTGCGTACGAGAGGTGGAGAGATGGGAGCCTCTCGCATCATATTGGGGAGAGAGGCGCCAGTCTTTTATTGGGGCCATTATACTGTGACTCGAGCAGATTCTCGGGAGGGAGATCTGAAGCTAAGGCGAGTCACCATAAACCAACAGTGACCTTTATCAAAGATATGGATGGCTCGATATAAGCAGGCTTTCTCGAAGTCGCTCCTCTGACCGAGGCCTCGTGGTGAGGAAGTGGCGACTGCGCGCCCGTACGAGCAGTGGCACTTATTGGACACAGTGCTTCGATGGAGGCCCTAAAAGTGAGGATACTCTGAGATCGGGATGAGGGAGACCGACATCTTGGAGAAAGAAGAGAGAAAGAAAACTCTGAGACTCTGAGGTCGAGGTAAAGGGAAGAAGACCAAAGAAGACTCAAAGTGAATGACGAATTTGGCGCATCTTTTTCTTAGGATTCCTTATTGCACATTTCTTGCAACACACATGTGAGTTTATTAGGCATTTTATTGTATATTTTAGATCTTTTGTAGCAAAGTTAGCAGAGGTTAGCTAAGAGTAGGACCCTGGTGCTTTGGAACTTCATCACAGAAGTTTTTAACTGTGTGAATGAACAAGAGAGATGTATTATCTTTAGAAATTAATCAAGACACAATTTCATGGAAATTTCTGTGGTATGTCTTATTTGACAGCTTAGGCTCAGACCCGCTTTATGAAAACCTTCTGAATATCCTTGATATTATTGTTTAGGACGCATTTCATGGAGACTTAATCGCCTCTTTTTATTGTTTAGACCGAACCATAAATGGTCCGCCTACGCTCCCTTTTACAAGAAAGACTAAGGGGCTCAGTCTTTCGTAGTTCATTCTCGTGAACTTTTGAATTTTTTATGTGCATTTTTGCCTTAGACCGCCCCCCTTTTTGGGTTTTCAAATTTAGTCGGGCATTACTCTTTTGCACTAAGATTTTTTCTCTTCTTTTTATGTACAGCAACCCCGTTTTTGCCTAGACCGCCCTTTTTGGGATTTTCAAAAACTTAGCTGGGTATTACTCTTTTTGCACTAAGATTTTTTTCTCTTTTTTTTTTTTATTTTTTTTATATATATATATATTTTTTTATATTTCTTAGACATAGTACCTTCTAGATTACTTATCACTATTGACTCGGGTGTGACAAAATGTGGGATTGCCGTCCAAGTCCGCAAGCTTCATGGCTCCTTCCTCGATGAGTGATCTTCTCGCATCCACACATACGGGCCGATCCCAAACGGGTTCCCCATTTTCCCAAGGGGTTGACTCCCTGGTGGGCTTCACTCTCTCAATACTAGGAGTCACCTCTCTTTGGATGTCCCCCCGGGCCTTTGATCCTTTGTCAAACACTCGTGCTCCGGCCATTCCCGGCCTTCCGGCCTAGGCTCGTGCTCCAAAGGTGGCCTTTAGCCTTCTTTTCATCGAAAGCAGGCTAACTCATCATGCTCTGGCCACATAGGCTGATTCTACTTCGCGATGATCACACTCGTTTTCCAGGAGGACTCCTTAATGACGGGATTTCCAACCCACCGGTAACACTGCTTCCATCCCCGTAGGTTAGGGCAAAAGGAGTTTCTCCCCGTGGCTACGACAGACGCTTTTGTACGCCCTGCAGAGCTGCCAGTGCAACTTTTCGGGCCAATCACGACCACGGGTGGCCATTTTCCTGATGATCCAGTCTGGGAGCGCCTTATTAGCAAAACTCTTCCACGGCTCCGTCGTTAGTCTCGAGGTCCGTATGGGGATGACTTGTGGCGAGTGATTCTCGAATTCTCGACAAAGAACTCATCGCAGCCTCCTTCAAAGTGCGACCCATTATCGTAAATGATCTCACTGGGCACCCCATATCTACACATTATGTTTTCCTTGATAAACCCGTCACCCTCTTGGAAGTGAGGACCTTGTAGGATTCTGGCCTCTACCCACTCGGGTGAAGTAGTCGACTCGCTTACTAACACAAATTCATGCCTATTGCTTCCGCCGGCTATCTTTCCCTATCACATCAATACCCTAAGCTGCAAACGGCCAACAAGGAGTCAGCTTGCCATGCAAGACACAGTCATGAGGCGGGTGATGGTTGAGGTTGGCAAAACCGTTGGCATTTGTCGCACGCTCGGACATGCCGGACACACCGTCTCCATGGAAATCCAAAGAGTAACCCATTCCGAGGATCACTTGCATTAGGGCTCTAGCATTCATATGAGGACCGCAGGGACCATTGTGGACTTCACCATCAACTCTTATGGCCCTTTCTTGAGTGACGCACAAGAGGAGTGGTCCTGGTACCGCTTCATGTATAGGTTGCCTCCTAAAATGACATAATGGGAAGCCAACCTTTTCAAGGCTTGCAAGCTCTTGGCTTTGACACCTTCTTTCGGTCCGCCTTCTTCATCTCCGAAAGCCGACTCTCCATCTTTGAGGAACCGGTAAATTTGATTGTACCAGGTTCCTTGATAGGCTCAGTCCCAAGTCTACTTCACAACAAAGGCCGGGGCTTCTCTTCTACCCACTCGAAGGGTTTTATGGCTTTTCCTCGGGATCTCTACCAAAGTGAGGCTAGAGTAGCTAGGGCATCTCGCGAACTGTTCTTTTCCCTTGGCAAGTAGTGGAAAGTCACTTCTCCGAACCGTCCAAATAACTCCTCCATATGGGCATGATACCGCCGAAGATTAGGGTCCACGCCTTCCATTTGTTGGAGACCCGGTTGATGATCGTGGCCGAGTCTCCATAAACTTCGAGCTCCTTGACATTCCTTTCT